>QKQZ01002386.1:0-56128 GCA_003595255.1 Solenopsis fugax | reverse complement strand
AATATTATTGGTATCATTTCAATTAGACGACAGCGGGCAAGAAGGGGATAGAACAGAGTAGTATAACTGCGTGCAGCACCTATATCGTTATTAACCACAGCCATTCACAGCACAGTATTTTTCATCGGACAGCCAATCATAGACGGCGATAATATGCACTATTGAGTGATATCGATATATCAACTTACGTCTATTAACCTCGCCACTATTGTTATTGCATAATTCGCCGGTTGACGGAAGAAAAACTTCCGAGAGTCTAAATCATAATTTGCAAAGCAATAAAATCAGGTAAGGTGTATAAATCACTCGAAAAAAAAGACATTAATGAGAGGACCCTATCTTACCTGACCCGACGGGCAAGATGGGGAGAAATGTCTCTTTTTGGTTTTTATTAAATACATTCTATAATACTAAAATTTTATTTTAATGATAATTATTATATAAGACAAATGTCCAAAGATTATTATAAAAATAAAGATGACTCGTTAATTATGAAAACCTAGCTTTTATTCATTTTCAAAGCTTAACTGCCCTGTCTTACCCCACCTTCCCCTACTGCTCTTCAATAAAGCTCTTGTCTCAGTAAAGTGAAACAATATTCAAATATCAAATTACATATAAAAAGCTTTCGATCATCAGTTTAGATTTTCAACAATTATTAAGTTTTCAGTTTCATCAAGAATTAATACGATGTATATCTTAAAACGTTCGTGCAACGCGACATTCGACCGTGTCTTAAGGCCCAATTCGGTAGCTGCGACGCCACGACACGTTCGAGTTATCTCGTTGCGTACAACGATTATCTACAGAGAATGAACCCTGGCGCGTTGACTTCGACAGGGCCGGCTTCAGAGGATCACGCGCGCGATCCGGAGGACTCGAAGAGCCACGGCGAGCCGTGACTTTGCAGTTATCTCTGTCGGAAATCAGTCGTTCGTCCAAGGATCATCCGTATTCACCACGCGCGACCTACGCCGGTCATTCTAAAACACGCTGACGTCGTCGTTTGTTGACGTTTCGTTGACCTTCTACGGAATATCGCAAACCAGAGATTTTACTGCAGCTTTTGAATTTCTTTCTCGCATCATAAAATATCTCTTTGCAGTGGAAAATTATGGTGAAAAGTAATTCTGTTGACGGAAACAAATCACGAGAATGATAATTATTCTCGCTGATCACGAAGTAATGAAACGGAAGTAATGAAACCGTGCCAACTGTATCATATATGTAATTATTATATTTGAGTTATTATATTGTGGCATTATATATCGGAAACTGCCGTATCGGATCTCGGACGGGACCGTTCGTGCGGGAGAAAGCGCAACTGCGTCGTACTGACATAATCGCCCGCCGGCGCGCTCACTCTTACACACGGAATCTCATTTCTACTACCACGAGACAGAGACGCCCTACCGTTAGGCAAGATCCCACTAGGTTTACCTGTCGCCAACCGAGGAAAATCGTTGTGGCGCCCTTCGCGAGCGCGGGGAGGTGCGGGGCGAGCTGCGAGGAGACGTCCGTGCGTTTCGCCTACACATTAATCCAGCCCTGGTCTTTAGGACTCGTATGTAAATGCGACGCTATATTTAGACCAGTATCTCGGGTGTATAATACGTTCGGGTTGGAGAATCCTCTCCGGGGCCCGGGGCCACGTAGGTGTGCGCCGCGTGCGTGTTACGTGCGTGTATGCACGGTATTGTGGTGTGCGACGGCCGATACGTACACGTGCGTACGTTGCAACTGCAGGACCCGCCAAACCGGTTACCCATCGCGGCTCCTCAACACCAACACCAGCCTCCGGGACACCGACTCCAACACCAAACGGGGTCCCTGCACGCGTATCGTTCGGGAACACCATCCTCCAACCGTCCGTCCGTCCGTCCGTCCATCCATTCGCGTCCATCCCTCTGCCCTTTCTCCTACGTCGATCCTCGTCCTCACCTCCGCCTTTCTCTTCTCCTTCACCTCCTCGTCCCTTTCTCTTTCCTTTTCCTTCTACCCTCGTCCCTTTCTCTCTCTCTCTCTCTCTTTTTCTCTCCATCTCTCTATCTTTCGCTCTCTGCTACTTCCGCTCTCACCTCTTTGCGCCAAACACGGGGATATGCACGAACATCAAACCGTGCTTACTGCCGAGGTTACACACCCATCGACCCGGAGGTGCCTTCCAATGGACAGCTAGAAAACCGATTGGGATTTCTTAGAAGCCATCCGGCGCGACCTCCTCGCCCTTTAGCTTCCTCCTCGCGGGGTAAGCGGACAGTAGATTATCGCGCGCTTTTGAGATTTCGACTTTCCATGGCTTACGCTAACATGTGCAACGGGAACTTGACAGAAAATTTGAAAAGCGTCTTTATAAATGCATTAATTATGAACGTATGATGCAGTCGTAACCACTTGTTAAGTAGATAAAAATCAGATGATACGAAAGTATCATATTATCCATCTGTATCAACTTGTAACTTTATTTGAAAAATTAATTGAACGAGTCAGCCAAAATTTATTTATAATTTTTCAACATTTCACATTAGTAATTAATGAATTAATGTACGTGAGTAGGAAAAAATTTTGGTCTGAAAGATAGATACATATCTTGATAGATGCTGTTTCACCGTGGCCTAGTAAGACCTTGATGGATTTTACATTCATTCGATGCCCAAGAGCACACCGCGTCCGCGCACGAAAATCGTGCAAGTCGTCGAACCCTGATGCACGAAGTAACCTTGAGACTTTCGTCACCAACGGCGGGAGGAGAGAAGGGACGGGCAGCACGGCCTCTTAATACTTGACGTAACCGCACGAACTGCGAGAGGAGGAAGGACGGATAGAGAAAGGCACGATGCAGCACGTGGGTGCGCCTATCTATACACGAGTGCGTACACGGACGATATTTATGGCGCAGGCGACACGCGGATGAAAACGGATGCCCAGGATTCTCGGATGCACGCTCGATAATCGCGCACCGGTGCGCACCGAGCGGTAGACAAACCGCTGGAAAAACCACGCGCTGCGCGCGGAAGGAACGCGACCGTGCACCTATATGTGCGTATAGCGCGCGGAGATCGGCGGATTCCCCGCGTTACTGCGCGCTCGCGTAAAAATATATTCCGCGAATATGCGCCTCGTGTTCCGCCCGTCTAAACTTCATCCGTCTTCGTCAGGTTTAACTATACGGTCGCGCGACCATGCACGACCGATGCATCGAAAAAACCACCGGCAAGATCCGTCCCGCGGAGACAGAGACAGATCTCTCGTTTCAGTGGCGCGCGCTTACGCGCTTGCCTACGGCTTTTATATTTCACTATGGCGAGAGAATGGCGAGAGAAAAACCCAAGTCAGAAGAGCGTCCTCCCCCAGACTCGTCTCTCCGTTTAATCGTGCCTTCGGGATACGTTCGAGTGACTTTATCAAGTCACATTTGTGCTATCGAAGAGAGAAAGGGAGATAGAAAGAGAAACGTGATATAGAGCCGAATCAAATTTAGTTCTCAACCTAAATTTCTCTCAAAACGTTATTTAGGACTGATAAAGGATTGACTATATTTACTTTTTTATTTTCTTCACAATTTCCCTGATCAATGTTTAAACAAAACATTTTCCAGATTTGACAGAACCGTGCGAGAATTTTAGATGATTCGAGAAAAGTGTTGGTTGAACAGCGATTGACGTACATACATACGTGACTCGACTGCATACTATACTCTGGCAGGGACTGGAGAAGCCGGTCACGCTGCTATTATTTACTATTATTTACTATTCGTCGCAGGCTGTTAAAGTGGGCCTGTGGTCGTACACGCTCGCGCAATAATTGACCGGTCGACGCGAGAAATCGCAAGTACCATTTAGAAACGTGATTTCTTTGTACGTGCGCGAGGCATATAGACTATTAAAGGAAAAAATATATATTCACGCCCGAAAGTTATAAGGTCATCCATGGGGTTGTTTTTGTCAGCAACGAAAGTGAGAACTCCGTCGCGTAAGCGCAGAGTATTGCAAAATCTAGGAAGGATGTTAAAAGATTAAAGAGAATAGAGAAAGTGAGCTTCTTGGATAACTAGAAGTGATACCGAGAGTATGATTTACGCCTCGTGGCATGTCTATTCGCTGAATGGCGTCCGCGGTTAATCAGTAACACAAATTCGCGATCGTTTAACAAGCAAGGCACATCGACAAGATTCATCGAATCAATTTGTATTCTGTATAAACACGCTGGTAGCAATTATAGAAAGCTTAATAGTCAATTACGTGGTGTGACATTAAAATCATTTGTTAGAGCCGCGAGAAAAGAAAGTTGGCAATAGGAACGTCAGTGCGGTGCGGAGCCAATTATACAAACTTACTCCTGCATTGGTGCAGGCATGATCGATAAGTTCTGTAAAATGGTTTCACAGATACTAATGCAGTCGCGCCGGGAGATGGCTCGATAAACTAGTTCCCGTTAGGGATGACTTGCGCTATTACGACATTTTTATTAGTACGTTTTATCGAATCACGTTGTAATTATTTCCGCGTATCTTCTAGCAGATACGCGTTCATTATACTGTCAAAAAACACATGTCAGATAAGCGCGACAAAACCATAATAACATGCATCTTATGTTATTATTAACGTCAATAGAAACCAGATGTGTGAAATAGAAACGACGTGGTTTTTCTTATTGCACTGCGAGTAAAGGATTAATTATTAACAAAATCTAACGCCTCTTAAAAAGTAAAATAAAATTAATAAAATAAACTCCGAAGAGAATTATAGAGAAAGAGAGACGCAGTTGGTTAGAGAAATCACCGTATAAGTGCCCAGAGACACCCAGTAGTCGAGATATCGTTTTAAGATTGTAGGTCTGAGGCTAATGATGAAACAGTATCGAATAACAACGTTGCAGACTGCGCAGATAATTTCGAGAGCGTTACACTCCAATTTGGATAATTGATGTATATCACCAGTAAGGAAGGGGAAGTTATTAAGACGCCAATTTAACTCACGCACCCAACCGGCCGGTCAGCTAACTGACCGGCCGTAGTCACCTCTAATAGCACGTCTCCAATCGAATACGGAGCAGCGAGGAGTAACTACGTCATAACGCTCTTGCGCTAATAAAGCGATTCTTCGGAGGCCGCGCGCAAACTCGCGCGTTCCTTCTCCCGTCGGCTCGTCGGGGATCCAAACCGGGAGAGCGCGATGCACCAGGCGGAATAGGAAGAGAGGCGAGGCGAGGCCCCGAGGCCAGTGGCCGTTGCGCGCGGCTAAGAAAATACATTCGATTCTGTCGTTATTGTCCAAGTTTACCGCAATAAGTTTCCAGGATAATCTGCGCGCGGACGGACGAGCTAGGAGCCAAAGGAGGTAGCAAGAGCCAGATAATGACGGGCCCTGACTCGTTAGGTGCTAGTAGAACCACGAACAAAAAGTCTTATGACCGAGCCAACCAACACCAACCGATTGGCCGCCAACCATCCGACCATTCAACCGACCGACCGACCGACCGATCGACCGACCTACGAACGGGCGGACGGAAGATAAAAAGAAAAATCAGGGCGCACCTGTGCACCTAGCAGTAACACTTTACTGCTTCGATGATGTAAACGTGAACGTAAATGAGAATAAGTGGCTGGACTTAAGAAAATTGCATGGTATACTGTGATCCTGCTCGCGCGGGCGCTCGCAACCGTTCGTTTGCAATGTGCGACGTTATGCTGAGGGATGAGCAATGATTTTTTNTTTTTTTTTTTTTTTTTTTCCTTTACGATAACGGAGCTGATCTCCGTTAACCGTTTGGCCAGTTCATCAACGCTAGTAGTTCGCCCGATTCAAGATTGTAATATGACTTCACCTATGGCCTTTCGAGGCGGGAATAAATTCGATTCGTTTTACGAGTGGTGGCGTAGTCGATGGTAGATCCCGGTAGTTTCCTTACGACGAATGAGCGAAAGTCTCGAGGGATTTCGTAAAAGTCATCTTCCGTGACCCACGCTGTCTTGTGACACGTTTTGTAATACCTGAGACGTACCGAGTCGTACAGTTAACCCATTATTTATGTTTCCTTAAGAGTATTGCGATTTATTGCATTATAATTCTCCCAAGAGATTTCCTGCGAATTAGGAATCGATCTGGCACACACGTACTCGTAAATAATACTAAACCAATAAGTGTCTATACGACAAGATGTGTACTTCACAGAAATAAGCTACAACGTACGTTAAATTTGTTGCGGACTCTCAATCGTTCAATAGCATCACGCGCGACGTAATCAAGGAACATCGACATTTTCTGACTGGAAATTATTCGCATTATCGAAATCGATAATACGAAGTACCAAGTTAGCAGATGGCGAATTCATGATGGCACCTCGTAAAGACGGGTTTATCTCGTTGATATAAGTTTATTACCGCGTCACGGGTATGCGCGAACAGGCGCGGCCTGTCATCATCGATGCAGCCGAACGAATCGGATCGTTGTGTGAAAAAAACGCGCGTGGCAGACGACACGATATTCTTCTAAATCTGTCGTCATCGACGCGACAAAAATCGCGGCGTCGTGATGATAAATTTCGAAGCACGTCATAAATGTGCTTTACGGCATGCATAAATTACGCGCCGCGGAGCTGCATATCGAAAGCGGCTCTCGCTACTGCACCGAGAGCGACATTATTGTGACGCGACAATACTGTCGGTTTCTATCTTTGTCTCCCTCTTCTTCTCCCTTTCTCTCTTTATCTCTCTTTCGCTCCACGCGGTCCGCGTGCGTACGCCAGCGCGAATCGCCCGCGGGGTTAAACGAATAAAAGCGCGCGTGTGCGTGGCACACGCACGACGCGCAGGTGTGCGTAAACGCGTACGTACGAACGAGGGGGCATAAACACGGGCCATTATACACACGTAAAGGCCGCATCGTCGTCGTCGTCGTCGTCGTCGTCGTCGTCGTCGTCGTCGTCGTCGTCGTCGTCGTCGTCGTCGTCGTCGTCGTCGTCGTCGTCGTCGTCGTCGTCGTCGTCGTCGTCGTCGTCGTCGTCGTCGTCGTCGTCGTCGTCGTCGTCGTCGTCGTCGTCGTCGTCGTCGTCGTCGTCGTCGTCGTCGTCGTCGTCGTCGTCGTCGTCGTCGTCGTCGTCGTCGTCGTCGTCGTCGTCGTCGTCGTCGTCGTCGTCGTCGTCGTCGTCGTCGTCGTCGTCGTCGTCGTCGTCGTCGTCGTCGTCGTCGTCGTCGTCGTCGTCGTCGTCGTCGTCGTCGTCGTCGTCGTCGTCGTCGTCGTCGTCGTCGTCGTCGTCGTCGTCGTCGTCGTCGTCGTCGTCGTCGTCGTCGTTCGTCGTCGTCGTCGTCGTCGTCTCTTCGAGAATACGAGTCGAGGAGGTGAAGTTCATTGCCTCCTCGTACGCGCGTTGCTCGCGCTGGGCGCATCACTATCGCGGTTACGCGGGCATAAGCGCGTGTGCGTGTACGTTAGCCCCTTGGTTCCCCACCTCCCTCGAGTGCATCTGTGTCGCTCGTAAATATACGAGTCACGTGCTGCTTGAAGACGTCAAAATGTGAGACGTAATTCAAGGCGAGAGATACACCCGATGTACGCGATGACTCCCACGCGACCGTCCTTCGGCGATCGGTACTCCTGTCGATCGGTTTCGTTCAACTCGACGACAGCGATGACTTTCAATCGGGTATTGTTCCCCGGATCGATAACGAGACAACAAGTTCTATTGGCGTGGATTTGTACGAGATTGAATTAGTTATCCTAACTAAATGGTAGAATGCAGGGGATCGTGAAAGAGGAAATGGAATTTATTTTGATTCAGACATTTTAATCAATTCTAGTTTCTCTTCGATTCTTAAAAAAAAATATCGAGGTCATTTATAATTTTATTTAAAAAATGTTTATTTAATAAATTATAGATGCGATTAGCAAATATTTTATTCTGCATTATTATGTAAATAGAAGAGTTGAAGGATATTATAAACTTAAGATATATCTTGCAATCATATTTTTTAATATCGCTTTTGTTGTTAAATGTTCTTTTTCTCTTATGGAAAAGTGTTATTGCAATAATGATATTTTCTTAACAATTATTTTAAAAAATGCATCTAAAATAAATTATAAATGTGACAAGAAAGCAAAAGACTATTCCACGTGAAATTCAGATATTTCGGAAGCAATATAAAATTGTATTTAAATAAACTTGAAAATCTTGCCAAAATCGATATCGTCGCGTCGGTTCATATCCTCATCTCGTTGAAATTCATAACGTTTCCTACTATTGGACCCGTGCCAGTTTCGAAATAAGTTGGTTTTCGCATGTATGCAATATTCGGTTTTACTGGGTAAGATACTACGCATTAAATTGCGCGACGACGCGATAATCCGCAGGAACTGATATCTATGGAACGACTATGTATAAATTGCGCTGCGAAAGATCGGTACGTAATCGTAATGCGCGAATGCAAATACAGCAGTCATACAAATGATGCATATCGCGCGCGCGCGCGTAATAGAGAAATGATGATTGGCAGCGCAGGTAACGCATTCGCGCCGAGGAAATGATATCTCGATCCGTGAAACGGGGAGTTAAGGTAGGGACGCGCGGCACAGCGCGGCTCGGCTCGGCTCGGCTCGGCTCGATAAGTAGGTGGATTACGTTTGAGACCGCGACTTGACAACGCAACGCAACGCATGGCTCGCAACAAGTTCTCGGGGAGAACGATGGTGGGGCATCGAAGAGAGCATCGTGAAAAAAAGAGAGAAAGAGAGAAAGGTAGAAAGAGAGAGAGAGGTGAACCCGAGTGGTGCGGGAACGACGAGGACGCCCGGATAGAACGTGTGCGCAGCGCGTTGCCACCGTTCGTTGAAAAGGGACGAAGAAATTACGTTGTGGCGCAGCTTATGCGCCCTCGGGGCACCATTATATGGTAATCTCTGCATCTCCTTCTCTCCCTCCCTCTCTTCGCTTTTTCTTTCTCCCTCTCTCTCCGCTCCTCGTCCTTCCTTGTCCACCTCGCGTTCAAGACTCTTTTTGCCGTCTCCCTCTTTCCCTCTGTATTCACCTACCTCACCGCGCGCCTCCCTCAGTCTTCTGCAGCCGCATCCTCGTCCTCCTCACTTGCTCGGTGAAGCATACGCGTCACGGCATTTCTCCTATTCCATCGTTCTCTCTTCGGGTTTTCCTCTCGTCTCCTCACTCTGCGCCTTCTTCTTTTTCTCCCTTGATTCTCGTCTGTCTCTCTCTCTCTCTCGCTCACTCTTTTTCAACTTATTCGCGCACCTCTACCTTTGCCCCTCTTTCCCCTTTTAGTTTGTTTTCCGTTGCCAGTGGGTAATTGCACTCTCTCGCTTTTACCCGCTCGACGCTTTCCTCTCCGTTCGCGTATGCCGGTGCGCTCCTATTCGTTTCCGTGTTTTTTGCTCATCTCCTCTTTCTTCTTCTACAGCGAGCTTCCCTCCCGCCCCGTTTTACTTTACCTTCTGACGGACTCGCTGTCCCTTCTTTACGGCCCGATTTTTCACTACTCGGGCCCCTTCACCCGCGCCCAGGGAACAAGAAGACAATCCGGGTCGCCAGCATCGAGTCGCCCCGGGCCGGCTTCGAATTTAATTACTCGTCGCCTCATTATATAGCGAAGGGACAAAAATTACGTTGGTACAATTATTTTCTCCCGAGAGCTTTCGTTTCCCTTTATCGACGACTTAATACAATGGTCGTTTGCGTGTCTCCCGCAGATTTTAACATCGCTTTGTTTCTCATTTCCAGCTATTTTATAAAATATCTTTCTCGAGGATAATTAATCGACATATCTGAGAATTAAATTAAATCAAGATCCGTGCAACGCGTATTTATTCAATGATATGTCTGAATTATGGTATTCAGTCGCGTGTGTTCCGGCGTATCGCTCTGACAGACGTCTTTATACAAACAATTTGCCGAGCTCGGAGGAAACTCAGCTCCAAATTAACACGCGGCATCTGTGCTTCAAACTGTTGAATAGACAGTGATAGGTGTCAGGTGCTACCAGACGAGTGTTTACCTCCGCGCATCTCGCGAAATTCCAAATGTTTATCTGCGATGTCGTGCTTTTTTGCCTGTAAACGGAATGGGTTAATGCACCCCTTGTGTACTCGCAAGTTATAATAAAACACAGTGTCACTTCAAGCGTAAATATACGAGTATCTGCATAAATAATAAAAGTAATTTGAATAATTTACAAATATAACATTCTACGCATATACTCGTATATATTTGGACTATAGTCTTCCTGAAGGAAAAATCGATTAGAAAACGATTTAAAAAATTGATCAAATTTGCAAGAGTCATTCATTTATATCTCATATGCACTCTATTTGCGAGACCGACGAGGTTCATGAAAAGGGGCTTGCAATGGGCGGGAAGGGAGGAGGGGGTTGTTTTGCTCACAGCTTCGACGGGACGGAAACTCGCTGCATTCTGTAATGGGTAAAGCGATACGCAGCCGTCGTGTTTATGGGTAAAGACTGGAAGGTGCGTAGAGCGAGAGAGCGGGCGACCAGAGAGAAAGAGAGCCGTCACGAGCGTATATTGCGCTGCTCTGCCCTCACCTCTCGGTAATTTAAGCGACGTACGTATGCATGGGGTCGATGAGTTATGGGGTGTTAAAGCATAGGTGACTTAACCGGCCGCGACCGGCGCGGGACGCGCGCCGAGCGAATCCTCCGAACTTCGCTCCTATAACTCCGCGCCGCGGGATCGTCAATAATGCAGTGCTTCACTGCGATATCGTGGTGTAATCTCTGCAGGCGTTACGAGTGGAAAAGCGCACGAGAGGGAAACATCCTCCCGTGCTTTCACTCTTTCCCTCTCTTTCATTCAACTTCTCTCTCGCTCTCCCCGCAGTTGTATCCCCGACCTCGTGCGTTACACGCGGCGCAAACGTGTAAAAGCGCATGATCCGTTCAACGCTCATAAAGTTTATTCGTTAACGCACCGGCCCGATGAGAGATGCAACTAGGAGTATCGACGTATCGGCACGGTCCCGCATGCTAGCCGATGAAAAATTGATGGGATGAAAATTTAATACCCCGGCGTGTGTGTTGCACGTGCGGAGTGAAAGAGGTCTGTACGTTTTCATTATGCGATTTCAAATGTGAGTATCCCATTAGGGGAAACGATCAGTCCGAGCATCTATCTCATACAAGTAAATTAAACGAGGAGCGATCTTTTCTCTTAAATTGTTCGTATATAGAATTGCGAATATTAGATCGTGCATACATCCGACAGCTAATATTATTTACCATTAGTTTTGCACGTGTCTTTCATGTATATTTTTATAAATGTGATTATAGAACCACAATTTATATTCCAATAAAATCAAGGTAAAGTCTCTCTTTTTTGCTCTAAAATATACATATATTATATATATTAAATATATAATTTTGTATCTTATAGGGACCCTTTTTACACGATCAATAATACTGTCAGTACACTGAAAGAAATCGTTTGGTAGTGATTAAATAAATTTTATAGTTACTGGTACCAAAAACTTAGTTACATTTAACAAAACTTTTTTTAATTTGTTGTATGAAAACAATTATTTGGTTAAGGCTACAAATTGTTTGGTCAAAACAACTATATTTAGTAATTATCATTATAAAATTCATTTGATCACTATTCAACCAAACTTTGGTTGATTTTACCAAACATTTTTCTCAGTGTACCAACAAATATCATTTATTATGTAAGGTCCTTTAGATAAGAGACTTCTTTTTCGCTCTTCTGTCATGCTAGACATAAAGATATTTCAATTACGCAGATAACGAAAGAAACCTGCACATTTAAATCTTAATTCAACCCTGGCGACTTAAATGAGAGCCATCGTCGTGGCCTTTAGATCGAGCGCAGTTAAATACGCGTTACATAAACTCAACAATACTGCTGCCTAACGACTAACGATAAAATTTAAGAAACAGTATTGTGTGTCGAGTCCCGCTCGCGTAGAAAGGAGTCGTTAAAGGCTGCTCAACCAGTTGAATTGGCGGTTCAATGTGGCGCGTGCTACCAACACACTGTGTCACACACGGAACGTACCGCGCGACCGGTGCTCTCTTATTATATTATGCATTATTATCTACTTATCGTGCTATTGTCCGTATTGACTTCATTGGAGCCGATTCTGGACAAGCCGGTCTCTTCACCGCGGACAATTGAGCGCGTCGAACGGACTGCGCTTTGACAGCGTGCAAGAGAAAGAGAGGGAGGGAGAGAAAGAGAGAAAATGTCAATTAAAGCATACGCTTACAAACTGCGCCGTAACTGCGCAGCATCGCTGCACCGGCTGCTTGTGCGATAGTAAGAAATTCAATGGCACTTTGGAAGGCGGTTGGTGCAGTTTATACTTAACGATTTTCGAGTCGCGAGTCGCAAGTAGTAATAAGCAAAATCACTGTTGCGACTGGCAATGGTTCAATTTTCTAAAGTTACGAGAAGTATAAAATCAGTATGTACAATATTTTCTTCTATCTGATAAGTAATAGGATTGATTTTTCGTGGCAACGCCCGCTTTCGTGAACCTTGCGACTGATAAGTTTGTCTCGCCGTTCGTTACGCTCCCCTTCAAGTCGCTTTAGAATTCTCTTGCGTACACTCCACTATCTATTACCCATTTATATGAACCGGGACAGTTAGCGTGATCTGATAGCCACCGTCGTAGCTACGCCTTCGCGTAATACATACAAGTGCCTCGCGCGAGAAATCGAGCGTGCTTGCGAGGTAACGAGCGCGAGCCCGCGCTCGAAGCCCGCGCGGAAAACTAAAAGCGATCGGGAGCATTACGAGTTTTACTGCCCTACGGGTTTTCTTATCTTATTGCCATTACGTAACCGCGGCGAACCAGTTATTGTATGGATGCAGGCATTAACTCGTTTGAAATAATACAGCAACAGCGCGAAATAAAGCAACGCGCCAGTCGCGCTTGAAAGGAAGACTGACGTAACATTTGGTCAATTTTTGATGAAATTGGTCTAACCACACAGCTCGGCTAAAACACGTGCATTTCGCGATGGTGAAACCATCCAAACCTACATGATTATTATTTTCACCGCGATCACGTGAGCATGTATAGTTCGCTGGCGAGACCTCGTAACAAACGGTGCAATACGTAACGTTACGATGTGTATTATTATAATAAATTACAATAGCATACATGTTTTATCAACATTAATCGCGCCACTTTATGTGATACATTAATTTTATAACAATAGCGATTTTAATCTCGTAACTTTTATCTCGAGCCTTGACACAAGAGGTATTGTTTTTTCAACATTAGCAGCTTTCAGCTTTCATCCACATTTCCTCGTTTACCATTTCAAGCGTGATGAGAGAAATTTCTCAATTATCGTCGTGGCCATAAAGTGGCCGCTCTGTCACGCACCATCGCGCGGAGTACGTCGACGCGTTATTTTTTAATTCCGCTTTAGGGCCGCCCTTAATTAACGTGCCGATGAAGCAGAAAGGAGGGACACGTACTAATACGCATGTATACACATACATACGTATACAGTAGGGAGCCAGATTAATTTGTCGGGCTCGCCCTCTTCGCTTTTCCAAGTTCACGTACAAGTAGACGAGCAATGCAAAGAATGTGAGCTCCTTGCGACTTGGGAATCTAGAGCTTCCATGACGCATGACAATAGGTTGCATAAGGTACGGTAATGCTAAACCGATGGGCAAAAAGAATGCCACGTTTGTAACCTCATAGCAAACATGTTGGCCGCACACTTGCGGCATGCGCCAGCTTCGTCTTGAAGAGTCTCTCTGTCTTTCTCTATTATCATTTCTCTTTTCTCTTTCTCTCCCTCCTCCCTCTCTTTATTCCGCTTATACGCGTAATTAAAAAATAAATCCGCAAACAGGTTTCATTCGTTAAACGGCAAAGTTAAAACACCAGTTTCCTTAATATTTGTATACGTAAAAAAATGCTGACAACGTATAATAAGACGTTTTTGCGAGTCGCAGAAGCGAACCCATCCTAAAAGATCGCGATCTCGGGATCGTTATTACGCGGCACGGACTCACGGCGTCGGAGATTATCTTTGACACGAAAAAGATCAGTGCCGCGAGATGGACATATATATTAATTGATCGCCGCGATCGTTAACTTTAACGATAACATAAATTGTAATTAGTTTTAGAACCGGCGATTATACGTTCAGTGGGGCAGAACCTTTACAGATTATGATAATTGATGAGCTGCAAATGCAGCACGGTTATCACTTTGTAATTCTGTCGTGGCTTTTAGCGGCAATCGAATCATAAGGGATTTGCGAGGAGATATCAGGTAATCAATGTTAAACATAAAGTGCAAGAAACTCGGATTATGGAAATTTTTTGCAAATGTTTATACTTTCTTGCGACAAGTATCTTCAATCTACTAAAATATATGGAAGTATCGAACTATTACACTACTACACGTTAAAGTACACGTTTCCACAAAATCACGGCGTACGCGAAAGCCGTATTTGCGCGTAATATAGAAGTCACGGAACCCGTAAGGATCGCCGCCGATGCAGCAATGTAAGGCGTTAAGCATTTCCGACGAAATGATCGAATGAGATTGCATATATCGGTCCACGCGAGCGAGAGAGTGAACGTTTACCTGATTATGCACATCACATGGTCGCCCAGCATAGCTCGCTAACAAGAAGCAATAAGATCTCAGATCCGATCTCGGCGAGAAACGGGAATTGAACTTAATCTATATGCGTAAAAGTTCTAATGCAAATCTATTCCGCGTCTGGTAAGCGCGAGGGTGGACTCACAGTTGTTTGTATGTAATGATTGCGAGGTCGTCATATCGTGGCAATGCGAGCGGAATATGTAAGTAATATAGCGAAGTAATGAGCGCGTTCGACGAAACGCTCGAAAAGCGAATCGATATCGTGGCTAAAATAAATTCAACTCTAATGCTAACGTGCAAAACGATCGTTTGCGGTAATTTAAAGTTTCCAGACCGTGATCTTAGAACTTGCGTTTGCAAGTGAAATATTGATGCAAGTTAGACTTGAATAGTCGGTTTCATGTATCACATTACGAGCTATATGACATTGCGAAATTGTGATGAATTGTGTCTCGAATAGCAATGCTGTATAGTCTGAAGTGTGTAAGAACGAAAATTTATGCATAATTTGTGTCATGACCATTTTTTACACCTATTTTCCTATATGTTCGAAAACGTAATACGACTATATACATCTTAAATGAAGGAGATAGAAAGGAATCTTGATCAATCTGATTTTAGATTAATTATATTTTTAAAATATAAATAATCTAAAATTGCAATATTTATTTTATGATATAATTTTTACTTTTAATATTTCCCAATTTTCTTTTTTTTTTTAGACAATTTTCATAGAAACTTTAAAATTATCTTTTGATAACAGTTTATTTAAATCTAAATTATTCTTCTGCTTTTGAATTTTTGTAAAAAGTTATGTATTCAAAGGTTAAACATATATGAAGATTTATCAAGCTTATTTGCTTTGAACTAAATTCGAGTAATATTATAGGAATAGTTCTCTGAAAGCCTAGACGTTTCAATACGATTAGGCTATATTGACAACTGTAAATTAACGACGTAAGCTGCGCCTCGGTCGTTTATCCCCATTATTGCCTTAAGCAGCAGAAGATGAATGAAGACGCGCGATTTCTTAACGGTCGCCGAGTGCCGCTAAAAAAGCCCACTTAACCTTGGCCGCTAATAGGGAGAAAGTTCATCACGGAGCGACGTGCATTAAACTCCACGTCGTGTCAATCGAGGCGAACGAGGGAAACTGAGGGGAACTGAGTCTCAGGAAAACGTCATGAAAGAAATTGTCGATACGATAGAAGAGAATTGCGCTCAGTGCATCTCCTAGAGTGGACGCGCGTGGCTCCGGCTTCTTGCAGCATGTGACGACTGGGTAAAGTAAGTGGCTGACTTGAGTCGAAGTTGAGTCAAGCACAGGTGTGCGAGCGTAATCGCGATGTCACGGGCGAGTCACGGCCCTCTCTTGCCTCTCATTCCCTCTTATCCTCTTGTTTTAAATCTCCATCACCGTCTCTCTCTCTCTCTCTCTCCCTTTATTCCGCCCTTTCTCCCGATCTCCTCCCGCTACTGCTACTCTTTTCTCTTTATTTCTTTTCTTTCTTTCTCTGTCTCTGCGCCTTCTCTTCTACAGCTGCATCGGGCACAAGACTCGCTCGGACTCACCAATGTTTCTTGATCGTTGTTTGCTTGCCCTTTCTTACCATTGTAATGTTTTTATCTATCCACTTTGAAGGTTACTCGTTTCTTTTCGATTGATCCTGTGAGAAGGAAAGAGAGGTGCATTCAGCTAATCTCTTCATGGTCCACGGTCGCTCCCGAGTTTTAGAGTGGCCGAAATTCTGCGCTTTCAAGTGTTCGATTAATCCTTCGTAGTCGACCGCCTTCTTTATGACGATAAGCGAGTTTTACGGAGAAGTGCTATAATATGACACTCTCTTATCTTCTTACGCTTTTTGTCGAGTATAATTATAAGTGTATAAAAGTATATAGCTACTCTTATTGCGAAGCGATAGTATATTCTCATGAATCATTCAAAGGCAAAAAATTATCGGGCAAAAACTTTGAATATATCCAATAACGCTGTCAGCATTGACTCACACAGCTGCGTACTAAAATAAAAAATGACGATAGCAGCAAAAGCACATTAACCAAGATTTTTAAGCATTGTATTGTACTTTTCCGTATCTTCTTATGTTACATTAATAAAATTAAATAATTTTGCCGTTCGCGCTTTTGCGAATCGGAATCGAAGTAATCGGACAAAGCTTTAGAGAAGAGCAAGATTATATCGAGTATCGTGAATCTCGCGAGGAAAATGCGCGTCCTTGCGCCTACACACACGTACAGGTGAGGAAGCGCGCGGAACCTCCGGCACGCGTGCACGTAACTCACTCCTCGGTGAGGCGCCTGCCGACCGTAATTTCAGCTAACCCCGAAGCCTGACCCCGCGCACATGGGCCGAGTGTGTCACGTCAGTCCAGAATACTGCAATAATTGCGGCATCGCGAGCGAGCGAGCGAGCGGGTCGGATGTCGGAGCGCGGAAAGAAAGGGAGGAGGAAGGAGATGATGATCAGGAGTAGACGAAGCGGAGAGAAAGAAGGGACAGAGGCCATGTGGCGAACAGTAGTTGCACGTTGAGATGCGCGGAGAGAAAGAGAATGAGAGAAAAAGAGGAGAGAGAAAAAGAAGCAAAAAGAGAAAGAGAGAGAGAGAGAGAATCGACCCCGGAGTCATCCACCCCTTAAGGAGAGAAGCCGGCGGTAGCTATTGCCGCTGCCTGCCTGCCTGCCTGCCTGTCCGCGGTCGGCGCGTGGGGTTAATCGTCGCGACTTTGTAGATGAGATTGGATGGGGCATTAAACGGTGGACGCCAAGACCATCCCGCCGCTTCAAATTTAATTTGACCCCCGCGACTTCTCGAATTAATAATCCCGCGCTAGGATTCTTACTTCAGAGCTGTTGTCGAGGATGATTAGGAATTATCGTTTATGCGCGACTACGTTTATTGTCCACTTCGGTTACGTGCTCACGCTGCGTCTCCCTGGAGAGAGTAGGCAATAGTCGACTAATTCTACGAACGCTACTGACGTTTACGACGGTAGCTAATAGTAGACAGCCGATAAAAAACGTCGTTCTCGTCGTATAAAGATCATTTTTAAAAAACTGCAGAATTAATTAAATCTCTTTAATTATTATTGAAAAAAAAAAATATATAGTTTAGTTGATAACGTGACAACTTTGCAAAAAATCTTTCAATCTTCATATATATTCATTCTGATTTTTCTCGTTTACTCTTTCCTCTATAAATGCAATTCTTTTTACAGCAGTAGATCTTGTGCTGACGCGGTTGCACTGATGCAGACACGTTTAGACACATTGTGATGTTCGAAGGAGGAAGGAAGGGAGGTAGCAGAGGGGAACTCGGTGGTCTGCGCTCGCGGTAAGCCCTAAGCCTCAAAGTCCGCAGGAGGGAAACGCCGCGCATAGTTGAGGGACGCCGGGAGGAGAGGTAGGGCCCCGGTGTAACGCGTGCATGTTCTGGGCGGGGTAGGAGAACGATCCTGGCAAGGGCCAGGAGTCATCGAGTGACACACGCACGACTGCCACGCTTCGTGGTCACGGTCAAAGCGCACGCGAAACATCGTCGACGAATGGGGAAGGATACGGTTCGATTGCTCCTGTAAGCGGAGCACCTCTTGCACGGCTGGCGAACTACGAGGATCCTACGACGGGGTTCTTCGATTCTGATCAAGGGTCTCGGAGGATTAGGTTTCGTTGTGCGGCTGAAATAAAATCACCGCTAGGTGTGAGACGGCTATTGTGACATAGAGATCTATGCGCGATGACGAGATAATAATGGAGGGAATTGAAAAGTGCTACGTAATACCACAAATAATATTAACTGGTCAATCTGGATTTTTTTTTAACAAACATGTGTAAATTTACATCTTTGATTCTGTCAAAAATACTTATTTTGTTTATGAACATAAGGATAAATGCAAAAATAGATCACGTTATTATACGTCATACTCGGATAATATATTTGAGCTGAGATTCGAATTATCTTTAGCATCCTTCAAAGCTGGCGCCAGCAATCCTAATGCGATTATAATTAGGACCATTTACTCATCTTGGATCACGAATCTGAAGATCCCGTAGGGGTCATTTGCCTTTGCGCCCGGCGAACTCGAGTCGACGGCGCCTCCAGTGTTTTCTGGAAGCCACCGGTTCCATATCTGCTAGGTGGATCAAGGATCATCACGACGATCGTAACACGATAGCCATTCTAAAATCGCTCATATACACTTTTTCATGCTTTGTAGTAGCAATACTTGTATACAATGATAGCGTATGAAATCCAGGATGCACTACGAGGTTCAACAGCTGCTATAATAGTCGCGACATAATAAATGTTATGAGCGAACCAATGTTACTCGCCACTCGATGACGAATACAGGTATTATCCACCTAGTAATATGGGTAGTTATGAGGAGGAGAAATAGTTGGAGACACGTCATCGTAGCGTCTATTAGGGAGAATGGCACGTATTTCCACTCGGAGCTCTCGTCTCGTAAGAATTTAATTATTTCTACAATCGCTGCAGCTTTTCTTTAATTAGAGCTCAAGCTCGAGATCAAGCAGACACCTGAGTAAACCATCGTCGAGACTTTGGAAAAAGAAAGAAAAAGCAGAAGGATTGCCTTATCCCCTTATTCCCTTATCGAGTGTAATAACATTTCTTTTTGCACCTTGAGCCACGAGGATTTATGAGGTGGCTGAACAAACATTGATTAAGGATATTAAAGCTTGTGAGATCAGAATTAAATAAGGGATCATCTTTCGTACTTTTTGTCGTCGTATACTATTCTTACTTGAATTTCTCATCGAATTTATCGAAAAAACGATTTCTCGCGAGGACATTGACCACTATATGAAACACATTGTATTAATTTTGATCATATGTTTGCGAATGTTGATTACGTCTTTTCGTAAGGGAAGACGCGGATATGATTCGTGCACGCCCACTACCTTTGTTAGACCCTTTTTCAATCCTTTCATCGACCCTTCCTCGGTCGTACCTAAGCCAGAACAAAAGTATTGCTTCACCTCAAAGGTAGCAAAGATTCTTTGAAGTATCATTTCTTCTGTTCTTTTAAAAAAAGAAGTGAAATTCAAGAGACAGGTATTTAGTATTTTATTCCCAGGAGAAATAATATAATACCGTCTTCCGCATTTCACCGATTACATTGTACAAGATGAGAAAAAAATATATATTACGAGAATAGTTATAGAGATATATAAAACCAAGAATGACCGAAAACAGTCATCTGTAGACAATCTGTAAATAACTAATAAAAAAGAAAAAGCATTTAATGAGATAATTTTTAAAAGATTCCGAGAAGATTCTTAAAGCAATGTTTTCTTTAAAGCAGAATACTAAATTGTATCTCCAACAAAGAAGTTCAATTACATTTAGGAATAGCGACATTTATACATATACGGAATAATTCTAATAACTTCCATATTAAATCTGAATAATTATAATAATTCTCATTTTTCTAATCTACAATTTGTATCTGTGATTATCTGCTGCTATTGTATCTTTTCGTCGCGAACAGTAGCTGCGTATTCGTCGAAATTTTACACAACTCGCTCTGCACAAAGAAAAAGAAGAAGCAGGGAAAAAAGAGCAAAAGAAAAGAAAAAGAAGAGGAAAGAGGAGAGAACCCCTCATTAGCAAGGTAGCTCGCGGGGGCCACTGACGTTCGCGTTTCATAACACGGTGCAACGCATGCATGCATGCACGTGCAACGTGCAGCCACGACGGGATCCTTCGCGTGGCTCCTCTCGCGGGGTGACGCACGCCCACTGACAACGATGAGTCGTACGCGTACGTTGTAAAAGGGAGCATCAAATTATCCAGGAAGCGAATAAACCCGCGACGAGACCTATGCTCACGCGTAAAGAACGTCTTTACCTGAGGGCGGGCCAGACCATCGTCCACAAAAGGGGGAGAGGGCCTTTTACCGGGGTTTGACCGGCATATATTGCCGTAATTTTCGCCGCGCGCAAGGGGAACGGTCGGAACCTCATCGCATCGTGGACAGGTAAGGGCGGCCCTCGAACAGTGCTTTACGGTCTCTATTACAACGTATAATCAAAAGAATCACGATGTTCATGCGGTGGCTGATAGCATTGAACTTCTTTGCGCGACTCCTCTTTTCCGTCTGCTGCTTCTCCTGTTCGTTCGTGTTTACTGCCCGTTTCACTTGCGTTACCTCTCGCACCTCTTTAACGGACTTTGAATAGCTGTCAATGTCTGATACGAATCGGCACGAATATCGTGTGCGTGCAAAGGATATTGATATAAAATATTTTTAATCGTAACATTATTTACACCAAATGTGTAAATTACATTGGAAAAAATTCATACGATAACATTCATTACTCACGTGCTAGTTTTAATTATTAAATAATTTTTTCGCAATAAATTCTTTACAGTTTTTTCAGGGGGGAATGGGTTTAATATTAAGATGCAAGTCAAAATCAATCGTTATTAAATTGATTTTCAATTTAATTAATGTGATATTACTTATTCTTATTCGTCTTAGAGCTGCGTTGTGACCAGAAAAACAATTCGGCGCGCAGTCGGGTGAATTTGAAAAAGGTATATAAAATCACACAAGTAAATATGAAGCAATAAGATCTAGCTATGACCGTAGAAGGCGTCCTTGTTCAATTTGTATTTATACATTAACGGTCGAATATCTCTCTAATATTAAATAATTTCTAAAATACTTAGAGATTCCCCTCGTATCACTACATAGTTTCACTACGTAAAATATACTCGGGGAGAAACTGAATAAAAAAAAAATACAAGTCCTTGGAGAGAAGTAAACGAGCGGGCGTTCCGGTTTGACTTCGGTCATTGTCTCCGACTGAAGTGTTCCCTTCCTTACTAGTCAGACATCTGCTACTTTTCGTCGCTGACGTCGTCTTTAGAATCGTACAACATAGAGATGTTCGTGACACACGAAATAAAAGCAGGACAAGTGATGGTCTAAATAATTTATCACCTCTAAACCGTAAAGCTCCTCCGTTTGATCGTAGTCTGTCTCGAGCGCAGTCTGTAATCCGCGCGAACGCTCGACACAAAGTTGCACGAGACGAAACTCGTTCCGCGACGGCCAGTTCTAATTTATCTACGCCCAATCACTTTTATGTATTATGACCGTGTCATCAGACCCAGTCATCATCCCGTGACGACCCTACCGCGCGAGGTCTGTAATTGGAAAATGCGAACTTATATCGCGAAATTATATCCTTAATATGGGAGAATAAAGAATAGGGGTGATCTCCCGCTGAACGTTTGTGGCGCTTTTTTACGATATATTATCAAAGCGATAGAGACCGCCGCGCCGCACCGCGCGTAGTGAAAGAAATAATGACATTGTTCTGTTTTTTTTCTTTCTTTCTCTCTATTTTTCTGGCGGACGATAAGTATCCGTTTCGTCTCTCGGGGGAACGATATTTCCTCGCGATTTACTGTTGCATCTGTACGAGTGCTCAGCAGTAAGATGGTTGCAATGCGTTAGATAAATTCCCGCGTCATCGTACTATTTGTGGAAATAACCGAAGATGAGTATCGAAATCGTAATAAATCAAGTCTTTTTTTACCGTCCCGCACGATAGGGTCGACGGAGACTGCACGTATTTTACAGATGCCATTTCGATCATGGCTGTTCAATGAGCGTTGTCTCTGTAGCTACGAAATGCAGACAAAGCGATTCATCAATGTAGCGGAGAGCTCTCTACTATACTGATTGTACCAGAATCATCGTCACACAAACGTGATTGCCTGTGCAGCAATGGGGTGTCAGCCGTGCGGAGCCCTTAGGGGAGTTCGCGCCCCACCGCAGAATAATATAATATTCAATTTGTATGTAATGAATATAAATTAACGAGGCAACTTACTGATTTGTCTGTGGCGCGAAGGTTAGTTTGCGGAATAAAAGGGTTCACGACGTGGAGCTTACTAAACGGACGAAAGCGATTGCAAATCGCGCGTAGCCAAGAGCGCTCGTTATGTCGTTAATTATAACACGTTTTATTAGCACGTTATTAGTCATTTCTAAAAGAATAGTTTTTCTACTTTTTTATTGCTCAATTTTATAGGAAAAAGTAAAACTTGAATAAGACGAACTCATTAAAATGTTAAGAGCACGATGAAATAATACTTGTTGCATAATCCGTTATCGATTGCGATCGCGGGCACACGCACACTAATGGTAATCATCGTCTAGTGGCAGCTTCGCAGAGTCGATGAAGAATAGAATATAATGTGCCATTGTGATGTTAATTAGTAGCTTGATAGTAGCTACGTAACGCAGAACCGAAGTTACCAGCACGTGCGAGTACCCACGTAGCATGACCTCTATTGTCGGAATCGAAACCACCGATTCAATGCACCGGAGGCGTTATCTTGTGGCATTTGTTTTACTTGTACTACCTCTGGACTATGCTCCCGCGAGTTCTGCGTTTTGCAAACGCTCCGGCATCCACTCGTCGATATCGCGCTTTCGCAAGTGCATGCCGCGCTAATTGCTACCTCTGCAGATATGTATGTATTAGCTTCGATACATATTATGCGTATGAAGCCGAGATTACGCCGTCACAATTGCTTATCGCTATAAATCAGCCGTCATTCATATTTATTATTCAATCTTCATATGCAAAGTCGTGCAGAAGAATACAATCGTACCGTCGCCGTCGCACGTGTGTGAGAAAATTAAAACCATAAAAACTTAATATTACAGATTCGATAAGTATCTTATAATGATATCTATATATCTAAGTGTCTTAATGATATATCTGTTATAATGTAAATAATAGATACAGAATAAAAACCTAAAATGTAAGTAAAACTTGACTTTATAATATTATTATATTAATCGTCCTAATATTAATACATAAATATTTCTGCGATGATTTTATATTAAAATTTGCTCGATTCCGTTTTCGCAATTATAAATATTTCAAAAGAGATACGATATGAGAAGGAAAGGGAGAGAGTGACCGAGAGAATGAAATCACCGCTTAATCGGAGAAGGTCGAAAGCATCAACGGGTCGATACGTATTAATTAAACCTTACACCTACACTCTCGACTTCCTGCCGCAAATACTCGGGGATTATCCGAGCGTGAAGAGCGATCAGTCACTATCTGCCATACGCGTTGGCAATCCCCCGCAGCCGAATTGGAGCTTTCGAGCACGCTCGATCCGTCCGCATGACACATTCGTAGCGATCCCCAATCCGCGATACCCCTTCCTCTTTCACGCTAGTATTTATATTTGGAGCCGTATGATGCGTTTACCCACCCTTCGAAAAACCACCGCCACCGCCACCGCCGCCGTCAACCCGTTGCAGCCCGGAATTAGCGACCCTCCCTCTCCCTTCCTCCCGACAGTTGCATTTAATTTTCCCGTGTGCGCGCCGTCGAACAATCCTTTCTCCCCATATGCACGTCAATTCGTGCGTCGACCACGTGCCACTAGAAAATTCCTTCGTACGTGCCGACATTATACCTTTACTCCCTACAGATCGTCGCGGGGTGACTATGTCGTACGTCATATGGCGTGCACTTTGCGAATTGCATCCCGCGCAGTCTGCTCCGCTCGGACGGAGCACATGCCGAAGTCGTCACGATAAACACGCCTGATGACGAAATTACACTAAAGTCCACTATTAGATGGCCGGCAAGGGGCAATATGGAATATCCTTCAACCTGCAATTTTTTAAATTCCACATAGCTAATATTTGATACACAGTCATTAATTATGGAGGAAATTAGAGGCAATTGCGGCCATGGAGGCAGGGAAAGAGCACATTTCTTTTTTTTTCTTTCTTGAAAATGGGAGGTAGATATCATTGATATAGACGTGAAAATATACAAAGTGTAGGTTGTCGTAAATAGTACAGTTTCAGACATTTGCGGCTAGCTTACCTTAAACAGCTGACGTTACATTAATGATATGCGAGTCTTTGAACAGCTTGTTGTTTTTACCTGAGTAAGATAACGCAACAAACAGAGATATAAAAAATTTATTTTGAGGAAATAATCCTCTCCAATCGTGTTAGATATATGTTTAGTTCTTTATCAGCTTTTCTCAAAAATATTTTACGCCTTCAATGTTCATATGCTGTCATATAGTGTAATTGAGAAAAAACTTAACGACGCTGGTTGTGATCGAAACACATGATACATCTTTTTGCATTAAATGAGTAATGAGCTCGTCTAATGAATGCAGTGCGCGGTATTATTACATGGTTAAGAGGGACAGTAAATTATGCATTGGCTTTGAGGTCTCTCTATCTAGTAATTACCATTATATCGGCAAGATCTGTCATTAACCGCATATGGAAGCAAATTTAAGTGGGTCTAAATAGTTCCCTATATTGTGCTAAAATTAACATTCTCGTTTCTAAGGCCACCTCGTTTGCGATGTCATTTATTAACACCATGAAATCATAGGAAAGATAATTTCATACATGTATGCAGCACTTGTGTGCGCTTGTTTAATATGTAACTACTGTGAAAAATTCTCAATTTAAATGTATAGAGGGATACAGTAGGAGGAGATACAATAGACCGTTGTTCTATCTTAGGAGGTTACTGCGCTTGGAGATTTGTGCCCTTTCCTTCGTAATAAACTGGCGAAATATAAAAGTAGAAAGTAGGCTATTCGCACAATCGAATGCTGTTCCTTGGTACTACGATCACTGTGATGCTTGCTATTGGCAGAGAGAAAAAGTGATCCTTTATATAAATTGATTTGCCAGAGAAGTCACTCGAGCTTGAAATTGCTCGGAATTATTAGCATCACTTGTAAAGTAAGCCGTTTGCTGTTTTCACAGTTACAATTGGAGCAATATCTACTGTTATTCCTACGCGTTAATTTTTTTCTTTCATTCTACCGTTTTATATTTTAATGTAAAAATAAAAATGTTAACTTTACGAAGGTGAACGTTTACAATGAGACTGAAGAGTAGTCGTCCAAGGAAATTATGTATTTTCAATGAAAAGAAAAATTATGCTTTGCGCAACTGCAAACAAACGTACTATTTTCTACGAGCGGATAAATGCGCTGCGCGAGATTTTCTAGAGCACTATAGAGATCTTCGCATCTGCGTGTAAATCGGTATGAAGGAAAGTACACCGAGGAAGGAGGCTAAAGGAAGACGGGTGCGGGAGGTAGACACCAACGTCGAGGTGGCAACAAAGGGGAGCATTGTGTATCGACTCTGCGAGATTTAAGACAAAAGCTCCTATTCCCATCTTTCTCTTTCTTCGGAGGTAACTTCTCATATCATGAACGTTTCGAACGTGGCACCGAGATCTTAATTTGCATGAACGCCCGCCCGAGATAAATGCGTCGCGCAATAAAAGTCCGTAAATCCTTCAGTCATCAGACACGCGGGACGAAAAGGAGGGCTTGACAAGATTCGGAACGGCGGGATTCTCATGAGGGGACCGGAGGGAAACGGTCGCGACGAGATAGCATCCCCTTGTGTTACCCGTTATTTAAATTAGACCAATAAACCTAATCGGCAGCCTACTCCCGCGCCTTAAGAAGCGTTCACAGCATTCAGCCGATCTGGAGCAGACGAATCCGTCGAAGGCTCGATTTCCGAGGAAATGGCATCCTCGCTCGTTCCCTCCGCGCGATTTGCCCGCTGCCCCACAGCCCGGATAAGTCCTATCCTTGCCGGTAATTGCGTCTACATCCTGCGCCGCGACTGGTCGTCGTAGCTTCGGTCGGCGGAGGCGTTCAACGATCGCGATAAACGCCCTTCGGCTGAGGAAATGGATCATGATCGCCATGACGATAACCGCGACTCCGGGGGTGGTTCAGAGAATAAATATATTTTTACGAAATCACTTTCTCTTCACTGACATTCGAAGTCATAGTGGGCGCACCCTGTGTTACATACATGCGAGCTAAGATTACTTCATTTATTATTTGAGTGAGCATCTAATTTCAAATATTCTTCGAATCAAAGAGAAAAAGTGATTACTGTCTTCATATGCAACTTTTAAAGTAATATGTTTTTTTGTTACCCCTTTGTTGTCAATGCCAACTTTAACGTTGAATAAAATTGCGTAAAATCTCGCGCTACTCATTGCTTTTTTAACCACGAATTTCCGTCGGAACTACTTACTGTTCCCGTTCGAATTCGCGAACGTAACTCACATCTGGTTATACAAAGGTAAACAGCTTGGGCAACAGCGCGCGTAAACGGCTGTAACTTCGCTGTAACCCCAGTAACCCCATAAGGTACACAAGCAATCCTCTCTTTCTCCGCACGGTTTACACGCGCTTTCGTGTAGAGCAACGCCTCCTGGCTCATTGCCTGCTCGTTTTACAGCCACCGTCGATATATAAGAGTGCTTAAATCCACATAGCCGCTACGCTAAACGAAGTTGGGTAACTTAAGACTCCCTCCTGCCGTTCGGCGAAGTGGTTTAAGAATATTAGCTAATCTTACGGTTGCACGCGGGCGTTTTACAAAAAAACTTTTCGCAATAGGTTTTGTGTATTGAGAGGTTAATAGTGTAATTTTCCTTTGATCCTGCGCAGGACATTTGCAAAGCATTAAAATATAATATGAAAATTGATTTCTGCTCACCGACCCAATATGCAACGAGAGGAGTTAATCAGCCACGAAGCTACGGTGCCTTACTGTAACACACAAACATAAGATTTAAAAATTAAAACTGCGCTCAAAATAATCAATATTTCAAAAGTTAATTCTTAGACACTCAGAGAAAGGTTTCTTTGAGTCAAAAAATATTTGTTTGATTCAAAGAAATTCGTGCACTGCTATACGATTAAATAAAAGTTTCTTTGACTTGAAGAAATATTTTGATTGTTCCTTTTATTAGAATTAAAGAAATAGTTGTGCAACGCAAATTGTATTTAAATGAAAGAAATATATTTTTAAAACCAGTACTAAATTATTTTTTGCATTTCTGTAAATACTGTCTTTGAATTAAATAATTATTTGTTTAAACTATAATATAAAGAAATAATTTGAACAAATAATTTATTTACTTTTAAAAAGGCTAATAACGTCATTTCTTGAAATCAAATAAATTTTTATTTTCCAAAAAATTAAAAAACAAATGAAAAATTTTTATTTTTCGCAAAGGTATTTTTATTTCAACTTAAAAAAACCAGGTTAAAGAAACAATTTCATCAATTTAAACATAACTTTTCTCTGGGTGTGTATAAAATTTTATACGAATTTCCTATCTTTTTTTTTAATTTATTGCGATAAAATGGAATAAAAGGGAAAAAGATTATTAAATTTATATAAATAAGGAATTATATTTACTCCAAGGTTGCTCTGCTGGGGCCTGATGCCTCTCCCAGGCCTCCTCTTCTTCTCAGAGTCCTCTAGGTTAAGCCTCTTTCTTTCACACACGGTTGCACACGTGGAACACTCGCGAATAATACAATACATTAAATTTGCGCGCGTGTACTAATTATCTAAAGTCTTTCGCGCAACACTTCGGCACTTCGGGTTTATAAAACCCATGATATGAATTCCCATTCGGAGGGAGTCCCGTGGATTCAGCACCCCGAGTCGACGAGTAGGGCGCACGCGTACCCACCCCCGAACAAGGGTTAAGACCCACGCGGAAGAAAACGAAATCAATGGCATTGAATCCGAATTAAAATTGACTCAGTCATACGCAGCCAGCGGCCCAGGTGATTCACTAGGGTGCTATACCACGAGCGATGTCGACAAGGCAGGTAGACGTGACGAGAGAAGAAGGTACTCATTGCCGAACATCGTCTAACATTCTAGACGAATCAGGAAATGAGAGCCAGCCTCTTGACACGAGCGGGACCGCCAAGACTGAGCCTGACCAAAAGTCAGATTAAATGCGATTCATCCGCCTTAGGATGGTGGACGGCGGTGAGAGCAAGAGAAACGGGCGAATCCAAGTCGACCGATCCGAATTCTTACCGCTTAGGACCAAACCGATTGCCAGAGACAGAGCGTGTAACCCTCACAACAACCAGACAGCAACATGCACACTGGGGAAACATGCCATAACGCGGACCGGCATTTCCTCGTGCACCGGCATTCGGAATGAGACATCGCGGTGCGCCGAAGCCACCATGCGCAACGCTCCAATAAGGAAATGTCCACTGCCAAGCAGCAGGGGTGCGATTCCCGGTCCTCGAATTAGAATTCTATCGAATGGGAGTTATGTAAAGTTCAATAGTCCAGTAACTTTAAACGGCACTCCCGGCAAAAACGCGCGACGCGACGAACCGGCTGCGTTTATTTCACAATAATTCGGCGACGATAGACGTTGGCTTCCTCTCGTCGATTCGCACACCGAGGAATATCTGTAACACACCATTGAGACTGGTTAGATAGATGTTATACCTCCTGTATATGTAGCAAATATTACTTACCCAGTTACCTCAAGGTTGTCTCGTAAATCTCCTCCTCTTCCTCTCACATTACTAGGATTCGTTACACTCATTCACTCGCGAAAATACGATTACGATTGCGCGCGATTGGGTACTCGGTTTCCTCTTCGAAAAATTTCGGCTATTGAAGAAAAGAGTTTGTAATAGCTACCAAACTCTTTCCTTCAGTATTCTTTTTTTGTCCTGCGCAGGATATTTACACAGCATTAAAGTAATAAGGAAATAAGAATTGTTTTTCGATTCACCGACCCGATACGCAACGAACGGAGTTACTACCCTTCTCTCAGATCCTGCGTTTAATCTGTAACATACAAGTAAAAGAGAAATTATAGCAACGCTCAAAATAATTAATTTTTTTTAAAAATAATTATTTCGCTCATAAAATTTTTTTTATATCGAAGTTATTGTTGTCGCTTTTCCGCGATGCTGATTGGTTCTCTCGCTGCACTAACTTCGTGAGCAGCTGTCATCGCGGAAATCGCGTATTTTGACTATCTGTATTGAGGGGTTAATAGTGTAATATTAAATTTGTAATTTGTATGAAATTATGTAATATTATATAAAAGCTTTGTAGCGCGCGCCTATTTTGTCTAGTATCTTTAAAAAATTATCCTTTTTCGTCATCCTTTCTATATGTCATTATTACTGAATCGTGCATTAGAAAACAAATTACATAAATATAATTAATATAATTAAAAAAATAAATTTTACGTTTAGCGACGCGACTCATGTCGATTACGAAGAAAGTACAGGTCAAATGTAAACATACACACAGACGCATATTATATAATATATATAGTCACTACTATACAAAAGACGAAGAAAGAAAGATGTTGGTCAGCTTCCACGAATTCGTTCAAAAGAGAATTCCTAAAAATTCTATGGTCTTTTTTCGGGCACTACTACTGTATCGCGTTTTCCTGTGGTCGTCGGACAATTTTACAAAGTCGTGGCGTCATTTCGAGCACTGTTTGCCGAATTCGCAGAAGCAACATGGACAGTACCGTTCGCTTATTGGCGTAATGTTTACGACGAACAGGCCACGTGGCCCGTTACAAACGCATTACGAGTGGCCGAGAGTAGGGCTTCCGCAGGCCTGTGCTTCAAGGTAACGCGAAGAAGTTGCATAGAAAGGAGCAATACTTACGGCCGATCGTTTATTGTTCGTTTTTATTGGCGGCGAAATGGCCCGGGATTATCGTTGGAGAGTGTAATAATTTGCGCAAAAAATCTTTACTCCTTTGTCGTCGTAGGAGAAACTATTCGCGGAACTTTTGCGAGCCGCTTACTTATCCGGACCTATATAATCATAATCCAACTCCTATTCTTAAGCACACGATCGAATGGTCATCGGGGATATCGGTGCGCCGTTATTTCGTGAGCGACGTATAATAGAGCAATTATCTGTTGGCGTCGTGGCATATTTAATAACGAAGAGCCACACCCTCCGTAATCGCTCATGAAAAAATTGAAAAAAATTCCGGCGGCGACCTCCGAGCGGAGCGCATTCGCGATCCCACAACGAGATTCCGGCTAACCGAACTTTGTTCCAACCCTACCACCGTTGTAATTATCCATGAAACTCCATTTACCGTCGATGTAACGCAAACCAGTCGGTTACCTCTTTGCGTACAGCGGGCTGACCGAACGCGAAGTAACAAACTTATTGCTGGGTTACGCTAGCCGCATAACGAGATCTGCGAACAATTTCGTCATGCAGCAAAGTATATATACGCGGACGATCGGTCGACGTCCACCACTTGAAAACACACGCTCATTAACTATTACCTAACTCGATTCCCGTTTCATCATCATCATCCGCGTGGGGGTAATTTTCTAAAATAATTTTATCGGTCGTCGTCAGGGTGCATACTCTTTCCGAAACGCCGGAGGCGCCTCATTTGCGCTGCATCGCGCGCGCGGCATCGATTTTGGGCTTCAGAAAGAGAGAGAGGAAGAAGAAGCGGGGAGAAAGAGGGATAGAGAGAGAGAGAGAGAGACCCTGGCAGGGTCATTTAATTGATCGACTATCGAGCCGGTCATCTCACTGATGACTGTAATGATCGTTCAGGCCGGATCTACCTCCCTCCATATCTGCAGCCCGGTATTTTCATTATCACGGGCGTGCCCACACACGGAAACGAGCGGGCACCTGAGTGATGACGCGCGCGACGATGTGCCTGCCCGCTCACCCGCTCGCCCGCTTTCATCCCCCGCTCATTTGCATATTTCGAGCGGACCATCAACAATGGCCGGCCTCGCCTGGTCAATAGATTAGTCTGATTAGCTTTATTAATTTAAATCGAGCGCGCGATAACCACCTCGTGGGGACGACGACTGCTACGTCGCGACCGGTTACGCGCGGAGTTGCGTTTCCGGCGTAACGAGCCGTGGACGTGATAAGACATGACAAGTGGGAACGCATTGATGCACCCCTTCTTTCTCCCGATGGATTGGAACTTTGTAATGTATTATATGTAACGTCTGTTACATTTTGGCAGACTTGCAAACTACGCGCATATAATGCCATAACTTGAATACGATATCTTTAAAGTTTATCGTCACTCGTAAAGTTTAATAGCGATTGTACATTAATCTGCTTTTATGATTGTTTGAAACTGTACAAATTTTATTGTTTCCATTTTCCTTATCGTAATGACGTGACAACACGGGAGAAAGATGATCCGAGAAAATTTATCCTAACTGATTAAAGCTAATGCGGCTTATCTAAAAATCGAGAGCAAACATTCGAGAGTATTAGTGCCGGTGAAAACATTAAGGTACCATATTAGATACTTTTATCCTAAGTACGTGGTACAAAAGGACGATGACTCGCACCGGTAAAAAGGCGCGCCGCCCCTGCCGCCGGCAGGTCTGTCGTACGAATGCAACGCAATGCTGTTTGCGTTTCGCCTATTTTCCTTTGTTATTACCGACGCCGGCACTCAGCTACGTAAATATTTAGCCGGCAGTGACGTGTGCGCCCGGCAGCTCGGCCGAATATTTTTGTTTAACGATTGCGCATTTTGTTTACTTGCATCAGCGTGAATTTTCGTCCGGACTCACGACGCGGAAGCGTCGGTTACCGCGGTTTTTACAGAATCGCGAATACTCGGCGATTTCGCGCGGGATCGCTCCATGCGGAACAAAATTCTTTTTTCCGCCGCATTTCGGATTTGTGGTCGGCCGATCGTTCATCGGTGCGCCGACATGAACGATTGCTGTATTCTGGCGTGAAGTCGATCGTAGAATTTTGTTATTCTTGTTTTTATCTCTTTTTTTCATTTTATTTTATCTTGTTTATATCTCTTGTTGCTTTTGTTCTGTCCAACACAATAACACAATAATTTACACGGTTCACAGAATTGAAACTTTTTACGTACCCATTAATTATTGTACACGTTGATTTTATTATACATCTTATATTAGAAATTATTACTGTTGATCAGTCATCGAATTATTCAATATATACCCTTAATTTTCTTATGCTTCTTATCGCTTCGTAAATAAGCATGATACATTTATCGCTTACATTTTGTCATTGTAGTATTTCTTTTCGAGATAATAAGACCGATCAAATATGAAAAGAAAATATTTGGTTTTAATCAGTTGTAATCGAAGTACTCAATCACTCGATGGAAGTAGTATAACAAGTTGCACGTGATAAGCACTAAAGACACGCTCGCCTGCGTCTGTCAATCTAGACAGGTACACGGAAGTTCATCGAGGAATAGTAAGTTAAATGGCACGCACCAGTAGCAGCACAATAGCCAGCATCGGCAAAACAGTCACGAATTAAATACGTGCGAAATGTCTCTCCCGCACGGTTCTTTGGATCTATTAAAAGTTGAATGCAATAGGAGTTCTCATCGGAGATATTGTGAACTGCGAGTGGTGGATGATATGATCAGTTCTCACACTCGAGACCGTAGATTATTTCGTTCATTGCACGCAGACAAACATCTGTTGTCCGTGTGATATTGGCCACCTATTCAGTTCTATATTTCTCTTTCTCCGTTTTAATGTTTTATATATGTATCTATGTTTACGTGACAAGATTCTTCAGTGCACGTTTAATATCGATAAAATTCCGGCAACGTTTTATTTTCTGCGCTGAGCGCAATAAAAACCGCAAATAAATCCCGTTTAACGAACAATAATAGCGGTCGCGGTGTTTCTTTTTTTCCCTTTTGCAACAAAAAAAAATTGTTTGTGTAATTAAAATCCAGCGCGTGTCCACCGAATGGAAGGGTGCACGATGCGCGCGCACACGTACTACATATACGTGCACGCGATGGCAACAAAAATTATTTACTCTTCCGGTTCTTTTCCATTCAATCGCGGCGCGGATTATGCGCGCGCGAATAAACGATGAGAAGGCCGGATTAATTTGTCGGTGACAGCTCGCAAAATTCGAACCGATGTTCAGGTACGTTGAACCGCGCGCGTCGAATAATATCGCAGCAATCATATTACGAAAGAGGCAAATACGTCAACACACGCGTATATACATTGAATAATGCATTGTTGGTGCAGCTAATGCACGGTCAGCTACCGTACGGGTACCATCCCCATGTAATTGGGAGCCGTGTTTGCGAATCAAAGTCATCATCGGCCGTCATCGCGGGCATGCTGATGAAAACGAGCAGACGGCGCCGCGACGGCGGCTCCCGTTCGACAAATACTGTTTCCGTGCGCAAGGCTTAAAAGGTCGTCGAGCTTCGTCGCTCCTGGTTTACCGCGAAAATCACGTCGTGGAATAACGTAACGTTTTTCGGGATAAAGTTACGCCAAACTGTTTTTATTATTATTATTATTTTTTTTGGAGTTTCTCGTAAATAATGCAAAGTATCACTTTTTTTATTGAGTAATAAAAAAAAAAGAAAGAGTACGTAACATCAAGAAAAATACTCAGTTCCAAAGATATATCTCTAGACAGTGCCTTCGAGGCTCATAAGTTCCCACAGATAATATTTCTTCCAGTCTCCGCAATATTTTTCAAATTGCCCGACGAGATATCATCCTGCTACTGACTCTTTGTGTCTCCCCTGTCATCCTTGTTATAAAGGGACCACGATTCTCTTCTACATCCTCTCTTACGACGTTTGGGTGTGGATAGGTGGCAGGACATACAATAATGGTCGAGCGAGTTTTATAGGTGCTGCGACCACCACCCGACGGTCAAGTCGCATAAGAGCCAATAAGGTGGGTCACGCCTCTTCCGCCAGAATTTCAGCCAAGACGAAATTACATTCCGCCAGCTCTCGCTTCGTACGCGTTCAAGATTTTCCCTCGAGCGGGCGCGTACTTGTGTGCGGAATGCGGCCCGTCTGCGAAGACGAGAGGATTCTCCAGACGGCGTAAAAGTCGCCCGCAATTAGCCGGCACGATTTTCCCCCGGCGCTGCGTCGAACGTCGTCGATTCCGGAAATTTATCTCCTCGACAAAGGGGGAAGTAAGGACCCGACCGACGAACCCGAGGAAAATTTATTCGAATGCCACGAACGATTCCGTTGGAAATTGTGATTCGGGTCTAAATGAATCCTCCTGGTAGCCGAGGAGGTGAATTATCGGAATAGAGCAGTCGTTGATCTCCTGTGGACTATAGCTACACTATCCATTATACGTTATACAATAGTACTACCGCCGTAGCGTTGGCAGATTCGACCACTCGTATTCGTGATATAGGTTTCAATAGGTTCCTGATAGATTTCTAAATTCAGAAATTGTATCTAGTTTTTTATATTTCTTCATTTTAAAGAGCACATTTTTTTAATTCTGAAGCGAAATATGTTTGCCGACAATGTAATAAATATTTAATTACCTGCTTGGTGTATTTTAATAACGAAAATATTGTGAAGAAGATATAAGATGCACATGCACTAAGAATCGTGGAGGAAAACTGTCCGACCAAGCAGGATTTTTTGGTATCTACGCCAATGAAGCGCGTAGGCCCAGTAGCAGGTCCCCATCCCACACCTGCGGCTCAGCCCCTGCCTCTTATTATCCCGACTTGATCTTTCGAAAGATATACTCGAACTTTCGTTATTTATCATGAGGTTAACGATCAGAATTTCTAAAGACTTCGTTTGGAAACACCTCCTCCTCATATTAGCTTTTGTATACGAGATGCTACTGCATATATATGTTTATAAAAATCAATAATTTGTTTGGATTTTATGATTTTATGATAATTGAAGCTCTTGAAAAAATTCAAACTTTTGAATGTTTCATTATGGTACATGTATATATATAGTTAGAATAGAGAAATATATCTCAATCTTTCTTTCATTTCTAAGTTTAAAATACAAATTAGTAATTTTTTCATATATAACAAAAAACATTCATTATGACAAAATATCTTTCTTAAAAAAACCAATAGTTGAAAAGTTACGCATTCCAATTCGATACCAGTGAACTTAGTTCCTCTTTTTTGGCTATTTGAGATTAAGAAACGAAAAGATTTCTTCTCTCTCTCTCTCTCTCTCTCTCTCTCTCTCTCTCTCTCTCTCTCTCTATATATATATATATATATATATGTCATAATTTGTTCCACATAATATTTCACGTTAAGATTCTTTATTAAAATCGACTTTAATTCTCGTAAAGCACTATTTACGATGACATATTACTCTCCAAGCTACATTTTCCAATTAGTCTTACTCAGAGTTAATTATCATGTGTCAACATGGTTGACTCCCGACCGAAGGGCCCAAGAAACGCCATACGAACTTATTAAACATATGCTCGCGTTTTTCCTGACCGCGCGGCGGACACCCCTCGACTTCGGAATGATAATAGCTCGTAATCCGTCTAGCCGTAGCGCACCGCGCACAATGATTGGGGTTGAGGGGTCGGGAGTCGCTTCCAAATTCACCTACGATGGGGTCGAGGCCGGGGCGCCCTGTATATTCTATTTGTATACATCGTGGTCCTGGAATAGAAAACACCATATGGTGCGCGCAGGTGTACCCGAAAGCGATTAGGACCCGTTCGCATGAATTTACATTAATACGCTTTGTGATTTACGTCGTTTACCGGATTTATTATTTCGAGCATGATTCGACGTTTTTCAGAACAGGTAGCGTGGCCTCCTGCGACGTACTTCATCATCCGAGCCTATCTAATCAACGACTGTCGAAGTGATTGGGGAAAATAGGATTCTAGAACACATGTAGTATAATTGAAGAAAAGCTCAGGCTGAAAATATTAATTTTATTCTTTCTATGTATGCGCGCATATGCGATAGAGTTATTGAAGAATCAATAACATGAAGAAAATTAATAATAGTAAATAACAACTTTTTATTTCTATAAAAATTATTATTAAGAATAGTTAAAACAGAAAGCAACATGTAATAAGACATAGTGTATATTTTGTAAAACAATTTTATACTATTAATTTCTTAGTTGTTAATAATAAAAATCTTAAAGTTTGATTATTATATCAGTCGTATTCGTTTCATCTCTTTTGTCTGCCATTCGTATTTTCATGCATTAGTTTCAGAAAAAAAATCCGGAAATACCGTGTGGTCCTCTGGATGACGTCACGCAAATTTTGGACTGATCAGCAACACGCACGCAATGCCCACCTGTGCGCGCGTATTTTAATTTCGCGATTCTGTGGCGAGATTACCCGGCACCCGATTAGGATCCTCGTGGATGCATTAACGATTTCCATTAGCATAGATCTATCGTAGATCTCGCATAACAATCGGACAGGGGACATTTGCATACATGCATACACGCGCATGAGTAACCCGTAGGCACACGTGGTCGAATTCACAGCGCGTGCTCTGGCCTCGTCTTCTTTTCCTATCTTCCTCTCGTTAGAATGCTGCGCGAATTGGAGAAAAATATTTTTGGAAACGCTTCCCTCTTCGTTCGATTAACTCTCTCGGTTAATTCAGAATTCTTAAATAATTATTTTTATAGAAATACAGTATTATTAACGAAATTCCCGCTCAGGAAACGAATCTAAGTAATAATATTGTGGAAAAATCTAAGTAATAATATTGTGAATTTAAAAAAAATAATTTTTTAAAATTCATAATACATTTTCGTTTATATGTGGTAAATATTAACACTGGTAGAACTCTGTGAAGAAACATGTTTGTTTCGTGCCTCTAATTCACGACTGTGACCGTCTGTAGGGAAAAGATTACACCATCCAAATGTGTATGCATTTACATGGCGTCGTAACGGGAAGACATGAGTCAGCTCAATTTGCCGATGAATTCCGTCTGGAGAAGCAGGTATATGGAATCGGTCCGTTCGGGTACCAGCGGGTGTGTGTGGCCGATTGTAAGTGTGTGCGGATAACCCGCGTATGGGTGCGTATACGTACAATCTGTCCGCGAGCGCGTACATGAGAGTGAGATGATTGTTATTGCGTAAAGTCGTTTGGAAACGACGTAGAGTGGCAATTAAGTCAGCGAGTGTCGAGCGTCAATCCGATGCAATATTTCACCTGGACGCCTTATGACGCGATAAACAAAGTCATTATCGGCGCGACTTGGAACAACGGCGAACATAAGGCGGGCGGAACTCATTTATCCACGTAAATGAAAGAAGGAAAAAAGATTAAATCAGATTATTGTTTAACACTAGAAGCGCCTATAACGTCACATTGACTTTGCTAATCATTTCAATTATTTTTCAGTCTTTTTAATATTACGTACCAAATACAGAATGTTTTAAAAATATGAAAATTTCAACTAAACTCTTTTAACAATGTGTATTATATATAAAAGGTGAAAATCATCGAGAGTTCGGTCTTTTCAAAATTTAGGAATATATCTGATCTTTTCAAAGAATAGCATGCTTCAAATATTTTTTCTTTAAAGTTATTCCAGAAAATATTGTTTTTGAAAATTGCGTTTGGTATTTCGGACACTAAAGATTTATTCTTGGCACTTCAGATATTAATTTAACGTTAACGCTGACACATGTTTATCTCACAAATAGCAAACAGCCTTCATTCACGGGAACCAACGGGGAAAGGAGCCGATTCAATCTGGCTCCTCGATCGTAGGACAAATTCGAGCTAAAGGGAGGATCAACTGTCACCGTTGATGAGCAAGGGCTTCGAAGGGCCGCGAGGCTGTGGGGTACGTTTTATATGAGAATGCGGAAAGTCCCGACATCTCGACGCCAGCGTAGAAGGGAGACGCAGGATTTTATGTCCCGTAACTCCCTCGGGAGCCCAACGTTTATGTTCTATCCTGTCGTCATGATGTCCACCTACACGCCGGACAAAACAAAACACTATCCGACCTCTTTTTCTCTCTTTCTACGCCCTCCTCCCTCACCTCGCTGTTGTAATAGGAATTCGTCCGCGACGAGGAAATGCCACGCATTTCTGCGAGGAGGAAAGTGTTCAACCTCTGACTTCCATTCTTCTGCTTTTATTTCATCTAGACGATGCGTCAGGATGACCCGGGAATACCTATCGACTTGCTACGGACGAGTGGACCTTAATTGCAGCGATACAATTTTAGCTCAAGTGGCATAGACGACTCTGAATTGATATATAAAACGTACTCTTATTTGACGATATAATATGTTTCAAATCGATGATATTCTCTAAAAGATAGTAGAACGTTATCTGAAAGATAATTTTCTGTGTGTGTGTGTGTGTGTGTGTGTGCTGTTATTTGTAGAATATATTTTTATTGAAAGGAAAAAGTATAATATGACGCTGATTCACACAAGATTTATCGCTTTTCAATTAACTCGCTTTCGGTTGCGGCGCACGCCATAATGTCTATAACCATACCATAATTTTGTTCGAACTGTTTACGTACATACAATACCTTCCTGCTCGGTGATTGTTACATTGCACCTAGTAATCTTTGAAAAATGAAATCTCTCTGGATGTAAGTGCAATCTCTACGAGAGGATTTAATGCAGGTATCTCTTTCGTGGAACAGACATTTCTGTTTCGCTTTCCTTCTATTGTCGGATATTTACTCTCTTTATAGACGTTACGTTTCGCGCTCGCAAAGCACGGCCTGTATTTTCTCCGGCTGCACGCTCGTCGTGTTTATTCATATCTGAGATGTCACTAGAATGTCACTCTATACCATTTTACACGTCACGTTTTATATCGACGTAATTGACGGTGTACCAGCAGTTCCAGCACACTTAAGTTGCACTTTTCAGAAAGCGCCGTTTATATTATTACAAAAATTGCCCCGATTTTATTGGAGGACTTGCGCAGTTACGTTCTCAATATTACAAGATGTATGTTTATCTCTGAAATGATACGTTAGCAGCCAACACGTACATTTTTTCTACACCATTGTATGATTCTCGACCTCTTTTTCATCGCTAGGCTATTGTGTTAAAAATGCGTTACAACAAATAAGGCATTGAAAACGAATGTGCGAACATTGGTTGTTTTTGAAGAACGCAGAAACCTCGTTTTTGTATCAATTTACGACAGATCTATTCTTAAGGTCCGCGTGTAACGAGTTGATAGATCACCGTGACTAATCTTTCATGTATCTCCATCATCCAATTACTACTTTCAGCTACTTCGCGTTATTGTCAGTACTTTGAAAATGGCACGCGATTAATCTCAATCGCTACCGCGAGTCGAATTTCCGCGTTACAAACTCCGCAACGGCACGCAGCGCTATCGTTACGGCTTACTTCACAACCGAAGACCTTTTTTCTGTTTATCTGCTCCTTGCGCCTGTATCCATCTGTGCAACTGGCAATTCCATTATCCTGAGTATTTTTTCGTAGATTCGCGCACAAAGTGAAACTGTTTGGAAATCGCAGAAATCGCTGCCAGAGGATTATATCGCGTACGATTTCTTGTCGGATCGCGTGAGTCGGCGGGACGGGCAGTGAAATTCACCGCGAAATAAAATGACCGGGGAAACGCAAGAATCACGGTAATAATTCTCGTTGCCGGCAATGCTACGCGTGATAACCACAAGGTGCGGGATGCAACGATCATTATCGGGATAACTTGAGCCAAGGCGTATCTCGTGCGCGGGATTTTACGTCTCATTTATCCTCGCTCGTAGCGAGGAGCTCTCGTTGTTGGTAGAGACCCGAGCATTTTTCCCGGCACAGGGTCGGACGCATCGGATTTCCGCAAGTTTTAATTCCCGCTTAAGCGTTGGCAAACAACATACCCGCTTCGCATCCCCTTGGCACGGGCTTTTGTTTAAAATTTAAGAGGCTTGCCCGTGTAGAATACCGCTCTACGCCAGATTTCACGGCAATCCCCGAAACTATAATTACGCTTTATAGCTTCTAATTGACGTATTACGCGTATAAAATATGCAATACAGCCGTCAAATTCTAAGTTACGGAATAAAGTAAATTAAAATATGTCTGCTATTTTGAAAGCGAAAACGCTGCAAATTGGCGACGCAACGAGTGATTCGCCGTCCATATCAATCAGCCTGTATCGATCGTAGTTGCAACATTGCGCTCGCCCCGTCGTCGCAAATTGCGTTCAACGTTGGATTAAATGCAAATTTCGGCCGCAATTGGTTCGGTCACGAATTACAAATCGCGTATTACGATTCCCGATGTGTTATTCGACCGTAATTATATCACGTCGGCATTGTTAACATCGCGCCTGGCCGTCCCGGTTACGTTGCGCCGACCTCGACCGATCGAAATACGTTTTTGTCGCGCGCGAGAAAAAGAAAAACGTTGAAAGACGTAGAATCGTTGAAATTTGTTGCGTTTTAATCCCCGCGCAGCGCGAGACGTTCCATGGAAACCAGGCTCGTCGTTAATATCGCTCAGTCACCAACAGTGTCATGCCAACGTCACATATCGGCGTTACGCCGTAGACGCCGAAGTAACGGCGACTCGCCTTATAAACCCAGCCTGCGCATTATGCCGCCACATCACGGCTATAATTTATTTCGTATTACGATCCTTGCACTCGTATCGAACTGTCCGCCGATCCCGCCGGCTGGCTGCCCCGGCCTCGACGGAAATGCACTGCGACGCAATTTTACGATCGACAGGGTCGGACGAAAGGTGTCATCGGGCGTGTCACTCGAACTATGGTCAATAGCGAATGCATTCACGGGATAATGCAACGGCCGCTCACAAAATCAGTTGAGGCGATCGAAAACGCGTAGAGCGTGAATCTTTACGAGATTGAATCCAGCATTGAGATCTCTCGCGAGGAAATATACGGACAAAATTTATATATTCTACTTTTCCTGAATCACAATTGTAAATAGAAAAGCTGGCTCGATAACGTTACTTTTTAAGCTATTCTATACGGTTCTCGTTATTTTTTTATATAATTAGCTTTAAATAATACAGATAATAATTAAATAAATAATTAATTCAAATAATTCATAATATTATCAAATTCAATTACTTTTTTAAAAATTGTTTTAATTTAATATTTCTTTTACGCTTTCTGATTACGAGACTAAATGGCGTTACTGCAGCCTTAATTAATTGATATTTCTACGATAATCACGCATATCGTCTTGCTCAATTAATTTGCTTCTATAAAATCTTTATTTCTGTATGTCATGCGTGTAGCTCTCTGTTATACCAGCATATGTCTCTATAGCTAGGAGTGACGAGGTAATTTAGACGGAACCTTATGTCACCGCACTTTTATACGCACGAAATGATGCTGTTAGAGAGTAATGTCCTCTACACAATGTACTCTGTGCGCCGTATTTTAGCGTAATAAACTCACATCCGGCAATCGTGACGGAATTCGGGGCGAGATTCGGCCGAAAGGAGAGCGCGATTCACGTACGGTCCGTCTAGCACCTGCGATGATCGCCGATGCATATCGCCCTAAAATCCGTCTCTCTCACCTTCTCAGTCGTAAAACTGATGAGTTATTAGTACGTTAACGAGCGGCACGGTTCTTCCCATTTATTTCCGATCTGCTCGTCGAAGAGAATAACGGGCGGATCACTTCGCGTCGCGCATTGTTCGAAAAACGGTGCGAAATTGAGTTTTGAGAGGGCTGGGGATATATGGTCCGGCATTGTGCCCGACAATTGTAAGGGATAGACTGCGATGTTGGCAATTCCATGATTCTCGTGATATTCATAGGAAAGCTGATGTGTTGGGGACTGTAATCGTCAGTCTCGGTAAAAATATCTTAAATACAATGTATTTCATGTTACATCGCAACGGCGAAGTTAATTTTCTTTTTTAATTAACTGTCATCTTTGATTTTCCGATAGAGTCTCGTAAATATTTCTCGTTAGTTTGTAGCTAGTTATTTCGCCGAAGATCGAGGAAAATACGCGAGTTGATCGCCATTAAATTCAAGGACACTCGTTATCCGCAGGTGCGCGTCTCTTTGACGTAATCTGCGCGCCGTATCCCTGCGAGTGAAAACGATCTCGAATCTTGTAGCCTCCAATCGACCGTGGACACGTAGACAGATTACTCACTCGCGCAGGGAGAAATTCACTGATTCCATCGGATCAGTCGGATAGCTTTGACGTCAGTGTGTAGACCTCAGAGAGTGTTCGTCGTCGTTTTCGTCGTCGATACGGCGTGTGACGTGTGTGGAATTGCATCTTTTCACAGGCGAGAGGCTTCCACGGCTCGATCCGTATTTACGTACCAATAAGCGTAAAATTGGCCTAACTGCTCTGCGAGACGAGAGGGAGGAGGAGGAGGAAAGGGTGTCGCGCAAGAGAGAAACGGGAGGAGAGGCGGGCAATCATGCGTAATTGAATTCACCTTTGTGCGGAGGAGAGGGCTCCGTGCTGTATGAATATTCAATTCCTCAATTTGCCGCGCGAGCATACACGTTCAATTTGACGAGAAGCGTCAAGGACTTATGGCAGCGCGGCGGAGCGATGGTTCAGGAGCGACGAGACACCTTCGTCGACGACCAATTAGGATCAAGCTCTCGTGTACCGAGAGACAAACCGCTCCGTACCTAGTTTGACAGCGTGTTTCCGTTCGGCAAACACGCGTTCGATCTACCTTACGGCCTCTTGATATTTGTCTTCAAACATAAACGCGCGGTCACACCCACCAACGAGACTGAGAAAGAAAGAAAGAAAAGAGAGAGAGAGAGAGAGAAAGAGCGATTCGCGGCGATACGCATCCGGCGTAACGAAAACGAACGTTTTATTAGGATTGATTGCGGCGCGTACGGCAAGTGGTGAGATTGTAACGACGAAATTTTATTGCCAGGAAGTCAGTCTCGCGCCGCACACGCGCACCTTACGTAACGCGCGTCGTTAGTTTCGCTCGGGACAAAGTGCGATTGCCACATAATGCGACGTGCAATGCTCCATTAACATTTACGTAAAATATATATAGGAAATCTCTTTACATACATTGATAATAAACGAAGGCAAAAATACACGTCGTTCGCGGGGGAGGGGCAAATGTCATCGCGAGAGATTTAAACTCACGTTAATATCCGTGAAAATTCTACCGTATACCGCCGAAACGTTCGCGCTTTCTCGCGCGTGAAATTCTAGCAATGTCTAGCAGCAATCTCCTCCCACGAATCCACCACCATTAATTTCTTACAAACGGACATGCAGCCGTTTAAATAAACTGCTCGTGTAACGATTTTCCGGGCGGGCGAGCGGGTGGAAACGTGGACGTTTGTTTTAAAGAGAGATTTTCGTCGTGTTTTCCTACGGCCGGGCCGGATTCACTGGCACGTACGCACGCACGTGTACACACCGAATGACTGTACTTTGGAGCGACTCCAGAGCCGAATTTACGTCGGTGTATAATGGCGTCGTGCGGGCATTACTTACACCCGATGATTACAATCAACAGCCATTCAGAGAAACAACCCCTCCGGGGCGTGTATACTCGCTGTTTTACTTTCCGTTTGAGCGATGCGAGCCGCCACGTGACCGCAATCACGGCGCTGTTTGTGGGTACTTACGCAACTGTTTAACAAATACACGGGGGCGTGCGCGCCCACGTTATTTTTGCATTTTTTTTTCGCGGGATTGCACGGATTAGTCGTACTCGATACGGGGCCTCCACGCCCCGGGAATGGACGGGAAACGATTTCGACGATGTTTCGCGTATTAATTACGAACGATTCGCGTCGACCGTCCGACGCATTTCGTTTCAAACCCAACGAGGTACTAATTTAATTTGCGGTGGCATTATTTAGACGACAAAATAAAAGAGCGTTGTTGCTCATAAATAAGACGAGTTACCACTCAGTAACGGCAATCAGATTAGTATCTGTGTGTTTATACGCCATAAATTTCAGGTACAGCGGTGTAAGTAGAATGTACGTCACGCTAATACACCATAACGAAGTTGATAAACGCCACGAGGTTATTCTGACTTTTGCATCGAAAGTAAACTGCGCAGAAGATATCGCTAGGCGCGGGGTAGAAAATATGACTATGCGAACCTGCCGTCGCGGAGAGTAACGAAGAGTCTGAAAAACCTGCCGCGGAGATAACGTTTTCCGCAGAGATGATGAATATTCAACATGTCTATACGCAGGATCAATTAATTTGTGAAAGGTCTGTTAATTTATATATGCAACACGAACAGATAAACTTTCGTTTTTTATTAATGCAACTTTTGCTCTGCTTCTCCCTCTCTCTCTCTNCTCTCTCTCTCTCTCTCTCTCTCTCTCTCTCTCTCTCTCTCTCTCTCTCTCTCTCTCTCCTTCATATATTTATCATTCGCTCCCCTGTGTATGTATATGCCTCATTTATAACGTATCCCCTTGTTCGACCACCTCATAACGAGAGTACAAAGTAAATCATAAAACGCCACCCGTTCACTACTTATTCAATGACAGTCCTAATGACATTTTTATGCTATACGTGATTGCATTTGATATAAATTGCGTGGTGAATGGACTTCCTTCTCGATTTCCAGATAGTCCCAGTTCGCGTACAAGATCCGACGGTTTTCCCCATCGCCGCGCGCACGTTGTTCACAAGTTGTAAAACAGAATGTTATCCAGAATGAGAGCCGAATAACGGATCGCTGTCCATGAGCATTGGATTTAAGTGACCGAGTGGCGCCGCGTCGCCTCTCGTCGAAAATCACCGTGTCGGATCCTCGCACGTCGTGATAATCTTCGACACGGTGATCTGCGTCTCGTGGGGACCAACATTGTTGTGGGCGCGAGGAAAAGCCGCGGAGGCAGCTGCCGGATTAACGTCACTTCGGCTTGGATAGCCGATGCCAAGAAGCGGTGAAAGGTCACTCGTTGATAGATGAACGCGATCGAAGGTTTCTCAATTTATTTATGGCCACATAAATAATGACGGACGCGTACGATCGTAAATAACAGAGACATAACCCGCCGTCGAGAATTCCCTATCTAAAAGTACTTTACGTCGACCCTATAAATTACAGAATCAAATTCCGTCGCTATAAAATAAACAGATTCCGAGAATTATATAATCGAGAAAGTACCTCGCTCGATTCAACATTAATTACCAAAGATTTAATCATGAAAATTGTAGATTCACCTTACATTTTATAAATTCAGTTTTAATTAAATATATAATAATTATATATATATATTTTTTTTTTTATAAAACGTTCATTTGCTAATTCATCAAAAAGCGCTCGATTGATTAAATGTTTGCGCGTATTGTTCCCTCTTTGTTCCGAAAATATTTCCCGTCGCTCGCGTCGTTATACCTAAATCAGGCGGTACTCGTTGCGTGAAAAAACGGCAAGCTTCGCATACGCGCGCACGCCATTAGACGCGGCGCATTACATTTTGTTCTGCGTTTAATTTTGGCAGTTTTCGCCGAGCATGCTAACAAGCGTCGCGGGCGCCGCAGCGGCGGCGCGTAATTAACAGCACTAATTTTAATTGCTATGCAACAAAGAGCGGATGAGCATGGATTCCCACGAGACTCTCATGAACGCTCCGTTGATGAACGATAATTTCGGCAGATTCGCTTTCGTCCTTTCTCCCCTCCTCCCCTCTTCTCTCTCTCTCACTATTTCTCTCTTTCCAGCTACCTTCCTTTCCGCTCACTTTTGCCACTCGGTGATTATTCGATTCGATTCCTCATGGCACGAGAAAGGCGCCTCTCCCTACTGAAAGATGTGATTTAATTCTCGGCGCATGCACGAGTTGCAGGTAAGGCTGGGCTCGCGAAAACAAGGTTGTAATTCGGCTGTTGCAGCTTTTCGCATGAGAAAACACGGTACAGACACGGCGCGTAACTTCCCCCGATGTATGCCCGAGCAACAAGGCATTTGTGTCTAATTGGCGGATAAAGCCCGCTTAAACCCCATTGCACTTCCTGTCATGTAAATAACAAGAAACAGAATCACGAGCACCGGAAATAAAAATATATTGCGGTTTGGAATTATTTATCAACCGCTGCGCCAACAAATCCGAATCGAGCGGCTCTCACTTTATGAAGTAAAAAATTCCGAAAAAGTTAACGATTGGATCGCCGACATCGATGAAATGAGGAAAATACGAGACGGCCGAGGAAAACAGTATACACATGGTCTGGATAATCACATCGGACACTGATCGGTGGCCAGACAGGTGAGCCAGCGATGAAAATCCCATCAGGACGGTAGTCATGAATAAAAAATTTGTATCGGCCTATCAGGGCATCTGGTTGACCAGACACCCCGCATTAAGGCTGATATCCTGAAACACTCTGCGAGATTGTTATGCCACCCCCGGCCTACCCTTCGCGTCGCTCTAACGCCCGCAAATTCGATGGTCCGGCTAAACTACCCCTTATTGCTACGCTGATCGACTTCGACGAGAGGGGTAATCGAGCCCGCGTTTTGTCCGTCATTTTTCCTTCGGGACAAAACTAATGAAAGCGATCGATTGCCTGTGTACAAACGATCAATCGTATACCCGGTTTATATCTTCATACGTATACCTATATTCGCTTAAATGCAATATGTATTACATATACCATATTGTTCCTGCAAATTCTACCTGCAAATTCTATGAAAATGAATCGTTTCCACGATAACAAGCTTAATTTCGAATTTGATTATTTTCTTCTTTGATTCAACACCACGTGCGCGTTTAACAGATACAAATGATGTGCCAAACGAATATAATCGTATTAAGTCGTCGTGACTAAAGTTTCCTCCCACTGCTCCTCTCGATCTGACTCTATCTCGGTTTTTATCCGTCGGATTTTAATCTCGTAATGTCAAAGCCGTGCTTGGATATTGAGGATCATTAGTCAAACTGTCATACTGATATTAATAGTTCGCGAGTATCGTAGTATGCACTCCATGGAAATGCATTTCATTTATTTCCCGCCCGATAGAGTGACATTGTTGAATGACTTCGGCCTCTTTTCCCGATTTTTCCCCTGACATCTCGGGTATCCGTCTTACGCCGTGCTTTCGCGTCATAGGCTCTCGAGGACGGTGAATTTGCACCTTTCCGCGACACGAAATCACTTTACAGACCATTATGGCGAAGGCAGTATTGCGGAGAAACAGGCCACGGTTGTCATGTATTTAATTAAATATGATTACAGCAAAGTATTATAAAAATCAATTATTAAAAATTATTATTAATTAAACCTGTTCTGATAAACATTTTTCTTGTTATACAGTGTTTTCAATATTATCATGTCAATAGAAATTATTTTCAAAATCTCATTTTGGTAACGTAATGTCAAATTTCATATCTAAAATTAATTGAAAAAAATATCATTTACATATCTTCGCGTGGTTTTTAAATTTCCATTTTCCTCATACTGTGTCTCTATACTATTATATGAATTTTAAAAAACTGGCGTCGAAATTGTTTATTTATTATCGTTTCAGACACATATCATTTGAAATGTAAAAAACCCATGAACGCGATTCATTACTAAAAAATGTGCCGGTAAGCGTTGTGACTCATAACTTGCTCCGGTTGACATGCGCCAAGTAATCTAAGGAACATACTGTACATTCTCTTGTAAAAATAGTTTGATCGTTATTCTATCATCGTGACCGCAGGCACTTTCAATAGTAGCTCGATAAAATCTTATCTCATTATTTCACCTATTCCTACCCGTTGCTCACTACCAGGATCTCTGGCTGTAATAAAAGAACATCCCAGAGATAAGGTAGCCACAGCTGCAAAATTGAAGCTCGATATCGTACCTCTGGAATTCACGACGGAACGATCCGATAAAATTGAACAAATTTATGCGCGTCCTTTGAACTGATTGCATTCCGAAGCGCATATTTATGTGAGCATCGAATATAAAGGCTTCGAGAAAATGTGCAGAGCTTCGATAATGCGATTAATTAAACTGAAATCGAAAGAGTAAAAATACTGTCTCGTTTTCAAGAAATCAATTAATTATATAAAAGAATTTAAATTAATATAATAATATGTGAGTGAAATAAAACGTTCGCAGTATCGCTAATAGTATTGCAGCGCAATTCTATCGCGCAAAACGCAGAACAGATATTGAGTGGAGAGTACGATACACTTCGCGATGTATCGAGCTAGTGCATCGTTTGACTATGTTTGACTTTGCAAACCGCACTGACTTCCCGTACTACCCGAGAGACACACCGCCTGTTGTATACGGAATAATTAGCAGCGTTGTGCAAGGTGTATAGGGGATCTAACAAGGTTAGCTAGTCTGGCTAGTGTGGGGGCCTTACGCGCGAGAAGGCGCCCCTGCGAACCGCACTGTTGGGCTCCTCCGTAAAGGCCCAACGGTCGGGATGAGTCATCGGGGCCCGGATATAATGATGCACACGATGATGATGCCGGTCGCAGCCAGGAGACCCTTACCATAAAGCTACCCCTAACACAGTAACGCAATGCGGTGAGCCCCACGTGTTCTTAGTCATCAAGTTATCCGGAACCACTATCTTCTTTCCTCTTTCTCTTCTTCTTTTCTCATTTCATACCGTTTCTACCACCTGATCCACGCACGTGTAAATAGGTGACTAGAGGCGATGTTCAGGTCAATGGCATGAATTTGCTGCCGAACGCGTGAGTCATCGTGAACCATGCAAACGATATTGCAGGAACGGTGCAGCCATCTAGGAATACGTTTGGTATATAGTGGGCCAGTCTTCCTGGCGGAATGCGAAGTGTTTTTTAGGTCGACGACTTCGACATCTGTCACCGTCGACGTCATCGAATATATACGATGCATACGAATAAATTAACTCGGCGCGGCGGGCCGGCGGAGATTAATTTTTATGGGGCCGAGGATCAAAAGAGGATATCATCGTCACCGTCGGACCGGATACGCAGCATTTCGCAACTAGATTTATAAATAAAGATTAAAACGTATATCGGGTTGATGAAATTAGAATTATAGTAGCACTAGTAAAAACTTTTCACATTATTATTTGACGGAAATAGCAATTTCTATATTAAGACATTAATGGATTATATTGAGGCATTAAGTTAAAAAATACGAGGGAAATTTTTTCGAGCATGAAATGGTCGTTACCCCTCGAGTGAGAAACGCCGGAAACTTCCGGGAAACTCTTCACCGGAGCAAGAATTACGTTTTCCGGATTGCAATAACAGAATGTTCTTGTTCATTCTTTACTAACAATGCATTCAGCCGAGCGGCCACTTGAGCGGTACAGTTGCGAGGCAATGATATATGTATGTGCAAGTGGAACACACCGCTGCTAATTGGTTAATCGTGTCCATCAGTGCACCAGAGAGAAAGATAGGGACGCCGCGGAAAGCCGAAGGCGGTCGTCGGGATCGCGCTCATACGTCGAGAATCATTTTTTACATGCTAGTCTCATTGCACCGAAGCAAGTGCTAAACTAACCGAAAGTACCGTTCTACGAACTAAACGAGTCTGAGTAAAGAAAATACAAATTAAATGTCATTTGTCGTGAGCGTAGAAAATAATTCAATGATCAACGATTCAAGCCGCCGCTTATCTCTTTTTTTCTATCATCGTCCATTTCTTTTGTCTTTATTGATTGAATAATTTTCATGAATTTCTATCTCTTATAAAAATTTTTCATGTAGATTTTAATTTCCTTATACAGATATAAATTAAAAATTAAGACTGATAAAAATATGTGATTATTGAAATAAAAAAATAATTCATAAATATAATTCTAATATCAAAATATGATAAATCGTTATAAATAATTATCTATCATATAAATTTATAAATAATACATGTATACACGTTAATATGTAATAGATTATAGTACAAATCTCTCTCTCTTTTTCTCTCGCATCATTGGACATTTTTCTCTCTGTCAAACTCCTCGTTCGTTTTCTTTTACTTCTCTGCATAAAGAAAACGAATCTCCGCGAATCTTAGACGTAACTAAATACTGTATCATCTGTTTCTAATTTCATCCGACTGACTTATACGTCATGTTTGTAAGAATCTCGTTGCTTACTTGTTGAAAAGCAATAATAAATCTGATCTATCTTTGTAGAAAAATTGCACAATTTTCTGTTCTTTTTAATCACAAAGATACAAAGATAAACAAAGGTAAAATTATACACTGGAGTTTCCGAGTGGTGTCTTCGAGTGGCGTTTCCGAACGTAGCCAATCGCTGATTCCTTTAGCGAAGGCTCGTTTCTGAGTCCCTCGAGAATAAAGAGATGTGAAAAAATTGCACAATCAGAACTTATCAAGTAAATCACAAGATTTCTAAACATGACGCATAAGTCAGACAAATGAAATTAAAAACAGGTGATACAGTATTTAGTTACGTCTACGATTCACGGATTAAACAGTTGCCGCATGCCCTCGTGAGAAATCAATTTTGCAGCGCGATAAGATAATCGCGAATAGTCATGTCTGATTAAAATTATCTACGAATATTGTCACGGACTTCTCGTCGTACACGCATACTGATTCATATTTGAGAATATTTATATTAAAAATAAATTTATCTATGTGGAAAACTGATTTCGAAACGAGATAAGAGAAAATTTGATATTTGCCGAGCAACAAAATGACGCCAAGTCGTGAAATAACATTACGATTGAAATGCAGAAGGCCGATGAATCATGTGCTTTTTATGTATGAAATCTGATAAGTCCAAGCAGAATTTGTACACTGTAGATAATAGTGCATTGCTGGTACACTTGCAACTACGTGTCGCGATACTTCACGCATGATTTAATAAGTGAAATCAAATAAAATCAATATCGATCTCACATAACGATCTTTCTAGTTTCTTTTATGAGGAGTCAAGTCTAATTTGGAGCCAACACCTCATAAACAGTGTTTCGACATGAATTTTCCGCTCTACCTTATCATTTTTGACAGTACCCAAGATATGCTTCGCATCTGTTTGCGCACGATAAGACTCCTTCGTCAGCGTCCCGCGGCGGGAGACTTGGATTTCCCCGGCGGCAGAGCGCATTTTGTTCTGGTCGAATGGGCCACTGAAACGGCGAGCTAACGAGTGTAGATATCGCTGCAGGCGGATGATGCAAGCGGGCATTCGCCGCTCCCGTATCCGTATTTGCGTATCCCACCGGGTCGGAAAAAATCCGGGTACCTCTCTAATTATTCATCATCGCGTCCGAGAGGAAAAAAAAACGAAAATTGTGAGTCTACTCGTTTCCTCTCTCGGCTAATACTTTCATCCAAAGAGGATTCCGGTGGCCACGGCTCCCGGTTTGGATTAACGAGGACTCCATGCACTCCTCTTCTTTATTTCCTTTCGGCGAAAAATATGTTTTTCCGAGTTGGCGTGTGGCAAAAGGGCTACAATTTAAACCTGTTTCAGGAAGTTCGAACTCATCGAACCGGAATCAGCTTTAATCTGTGTTTAAGTACGACGAAGATAATTAAAACATATTCAATCATGAATTTCTTTTGTGTTTTCCTACAAGACCTTTCATCACATAACTTTCACCACTAATAAATATTATTATGCCTACAACAGTACTTTTTTGGGGTACTGAGCGTGAAATGTTCACCCGTTTTCGTGACCGTAAATATACAGGGTAATAAATCAGTGACATTAGAGTACGGATGGATAAATCAGTAACGTTAAAAGAGTACGGGAGAAAAAAAATTTGTAAAGTGTCATTGACTCCTTGCGAGAATGCGTGAGCATAAAGAGATAATGAGATGGAGTGAAAAGAAAGGAAACGATAAATGACGTGGCATCCCTGACCTATAATTTTGGTAGAACGATTCCCTTCTTGCAAATCCGGTAAATAATACCAACTTCCGAGAACTTTCAACCGCCAAAAATTATAACAAATCTTTTCGATCACTACATGACACGGCAGATTTAAACATTACGTTCCTTTTCTACAAATTCTTCATTTAATTCGAATTATTCTTCCTAATATTAATCATATATTTCGTCGTGATAAAATAATAAGAATTATTTAGTGTTACATATCTAAAGAAATATTTCTACAGAAGATTCATTTTCGTAAAAGTGACTTTAATATTTATCACGACGAAATATTCCTACGGAAGATTCATTTTCGTAAAAACGACTTTAACAAATTGAAATTTTAAAAAGAGACGTATGGAAGAAACGCAAAAGTCGAACGACAGGTACATACAAGCCATCAGGTGTAATCATATGAATCGAATCACGCTGAGCGGTTTATCCGATGATGGTTGAGAGAGATGGAGAGAAATAAGAAGGCTCGAAGTGGAGAGTGAGAAGGGAAGTAAGGCTCAACCGTAGCCCAACTAACCCATAATTTCTCAAAGGGCTCCCTCCAGGCCTTCGTCGTGGAGAAAACCGGTAGACGATCTTTTAGACGCACATTTATACCTGCATCTCGGGGTCAAAAATCTCTTATTGGCTATTATTGCTGCCCGCGGACCGCGAAAAGGGGAGCGTGAGGAGCAGTTTTTCACATATTGCGGTTACAACGCGAACTTAGAATAATTCGTCGTTACTTTTTGGCTTCCCGTAATAATGCCGTGTAACGCCCACCGATTACGCGCGCGTTGACCATCGCCGTTGGCGATTTCCCATACGGCAACACCATAGGGCTCCTCTCTCTTTCTCTCTCTTTTGCTCTACTCACTCCCCCGCGCCGTGGTCTATCCCTTGGTTTCTCTTTCTTCCACTGGTCAGGCATTGCTCTCGCGTTTATTAAAATGCATCGTGTAGAAGGCGCACCGGAGCATCCCCTATTCGTGGCTCCCATAACGAAATTACTGTGATTAGCTTCTCCCTCCTACGCTAACCACCGCTCTAGCTTGTGCCCTAATTCTATCCTGACGACGATCCGCAGAAGACGCACGCGTTTCGCCGCTTTTGTTTTGCTCGTGCATCGCACCGCGATCCAAGGTTACCGTCCAATCCTCGCCGCCCCTTCATAATTGTTTTTTCTGTGAACCGTGTCGTTTAGGAAGGCCTAGACCTAGACGATCTAACGGCGTAATTTTCAGTTCCTCGTATTGATTTATTCCTGTTGTCCAGCATCTATCATTTACGAGGATTTTAATCTGCCTGCATGGCGACCTTAAACGACTCTCGTCTGTCTCTCTTCTCTTGTATTCCCCTGTTGAGATTCTTTTACCGAAACCGAGTCAAAAAGAGTTTTATAGCCAATAAAAACTCGGCTATAGTGTTTCTACAAAAAAAAAGCGTATCGTTTCCATTCCATCAGATTCGTCTATCGATGTTACTCCGATATACTGAATGTCTGTTGCTCGCTATACCCTATAATTACGTGGCTCGAATAATGCGTTTAATGCTAATGTAATTTCGTCCCAGTAATCGATCGCGCCGCGCTTTCTGCATTCTTTTGTTTTTATCGTCTGAATAACCGTGTTTTAAAATTTTTTGATGTATATGGTGCGAAACTATTGACAGTGCATAATTGAATTTTATTTCATGAAATATCCAATGTTTAGATTACAAACGAAAATAAAAATTGACAGAATTTAAATGCTATCCTTAACTTTTAAATCGTTTTTATAATCAATGGAATGCAATTATCGATCTATATGATATTGGATCTTATCATCTTAAAGTTCAATGCATTTTTATGTGATTTGTATGTTGCATTATTGAAACATCATTATTTTAAGATCGTGAACGACAATAATACATCTATTCAAAGTATCTCTAATTTGACATTATCGCTTAATAACAGCTTCTACGAAAACTTGTCCACGCGGAAACAACATTTACACTATATTGATTTAATCAAATCCTCGTTTCAAAGCGGAATTGTTTCGATGTGATAAAGATTTGTCGATATATCGCTGGGTCACTGTACGAGTCTCGGATTCTCAGAAAAAATTCATCCGATTTCGAGGAACTCCAGAAACCTTTCGCGCGGAGAAACGGAAAGGACTGCCTTTTTTTATTCCTCTCCTTTTCCTCCTTCTCTCTCTTTCACAAGCTCTCATGGAGGTAAAGATTTGTCGACCAGTTTTGGAACCAGTTTTGAAGAGTTTCCTTCCCTCCTTCCCTCTTCGTCCTTCGCTATTCGTCATGCTGTTTATTGCAAGAAGCACTCTGCAAATCTTTTCAGTAAATGTTCTAATGAAAACGCAGGCAAAGAAATGAAAAAGAGGGACAGAGAAAAAGAAGGCAAAGGGAGAATGACCAAGGAACGACACAAAACCAGATCCACATATCCATAGGATTTGGGGAAGATCTTTTGTGAGATCTCGGAAACTACTACTTATAAGTGCACCAAGCAGTCTGGGACTGCTTGTTTTCTGTCTTTTGGCGACACGCTGTGCTTGCACTGATTCTCTAGATCATGTTTAAAATTCGACGTAGTTTTATTTCGTTCTATTGTATTTACATTTCACCACGTGTTTCTCTTGTTTCTTTGTAATTCAAATTTATTTCTTATTGAAAAAAAATATTTATAAGAGCAGAACGTAATTTTTTAAAGAACTGAGAGAATTTTTTAAAAATAAATATTTTTATCCAATGAAAGCTATTTGAAATATAAAGAAAACTCTACATATAATAAGTTGTTTTTTAAAAAGAAAAATATTTGTTGTAGAATAAAATAATTTTATTTAAGATAGTAAAATTATAATATGCGTGTGTCATGAATTTGTCACACAATTTGATTTAATTATAAGGTTATACATATATAGATCTATATCCAGTAAAATGAATAAAAAATCTTTTTTTTTTCTTCCTCTTTGTGTCTTTCAACTTTTATAATGCCATCGAACTCATTCCTAAATAATATACGAAATAAACAGCAAGTTTGAATCCTAATAATCGCTACATTTTTTTGTAGCAGAAAAAAATTAGGCGTAGCAACAGAGAGAGGAACAGGTAGTGGGAAATAAAAGAAGCGAAGAGCTACACTATGACCAGAATAGACTGGTTGCTACCTGTTCGAACCTGCAGGTGTAACCCAGGATAATAGAACATATATGGCAATAATACGTAGAGAAAATACGCAGTTTTCAAAAAAAGGAGACAGGTAAAACCATTTTTCAGGTGAAAATTCGATATTTTGTTGTGGTTATGCGCGTGCAAGAGATTTTCAACCTGATTTAGTGCGAAGTATTTTATTAAGATTTTTTCATGAATTGTACACGCGATCCAATCGGATGAATTTAACTAATGTAATTTTAAATATCGGACGGTATCTGGTATCACCGGGTCACGGTGATGTACACGTGCATGTATGTGTATACATAAAGAGTACAATTTCGAAACCGGGTCTCAACGGACTCCGGTAGAAAATAAAAAGCGGAATCTCGTAACGCGCTTTTGAGATGGGAACGGCAACGATGGTAGCAATAAGAATATTAAGACTGGTCTTAAAGAGGTGAAAAAAAGAAATTCTCATCGTCCGTCTGTCTGGCGACTGTCTGGCTACAGTCGTGCATCTTACGATGCATTACTAATATTGTAAAAATATTCAATATTTTCTAATGTACATAATTAATAAAATGACATTTCTAGGAACAATTTAAACCGTTATCAAAAAGGTTACTTTAACTTAAAATAGTTCTTTGTTTTCTATGATTAGATCATGCTTGAAAGAAGCACTCAGTTTGATTACATCAATCAATATTAGAATTTCGTAAATTTTTCAAAAATTCTTTAAAAAATCGAGTGTAAGAGTATTTCAGAAAAATAAAGCTTTGTAAATGTAAATTCGATAGGGTAAAGTCGCCTATTATGGGATAGGTTCTTAATATGAGGTAGCGAGGTTTCTGCTACA
>QKQZ01002385.1:0-26011 GCA_003595255.1 Solenopsis fugax | reverse complement strand
ATTGACCAATAAAGTTGATCAATCATATCAATCGAAAGAGGAGATTTCAAACTTTTCTTACCTGCTAGTCCGAACCTCGTATTTTCTTCCGTCTTTACACAGTAAGCGTTCGAAGCTTCATATGGGGTCTCTCTGACCCACTTACGTGTTTAAAAGTTAATTACAGCAGATAGTATTTCGCGACATTGATGCGGTACTGTACACGAGCGCGGTCGGAAAATTTCGCCACGCGGTAGTGGTACGAGCCTATTTATATACGGTGACGAATTAAGGCTCGAAACTCTAATAATCGGCGAACAATATACTCCGCTCGCACATGGCACTCTTTAACACGCGCACACTCATTCTACATGCAAGATATGCGACGATTCGACAGAGACTACGCGATCAGGAATACGCAAACGTTAGACAGAGACAAAAAGACTAGACGCAACGCACAGAAATTAGAGAAAATGTAACGCGAGATTTCTTGTTAGAGCGCCCGCCGACACCACAGGTGGGCGCTCTGACAAGAAATATAATTAATACGCGACGAGATCGGATGGGCCGGCGCCAACGGAATACAGCACGCAGCACTCGAACACGTGCACTTTAAGACTCGCGGACCGTACAAAAACCATTCGCCCGGAATGCGAGACTTGCCACGCGCGACCCATCCGATCGGCGAAATCAGTGGCTTTACGAAAAGTGATTCGTCTCACCACGGCACGCTATCACACAATTGTCCTCCTCGAGGCAGGCAGTCGTCCTCGCGGCTCGTCACGGCTCAACTCCCACAGCAAAGTGAAGAAAGCAGCGCCAGGATTTTCTGCAAGAACCTCTCTAAATTAGGCTCTTCCGAACCGGCGTTTAAACTGTAGGTCCTGTATATCTATGTAAAATGTAAAAAGTGCACATCATAGAAATACGTGGAGGGGTCACTACGCTTTGATGAGCTAAGGATTAGAGAGAATGTTTTTTTTACTCCGGTCCTATTTTCAATTGTTATTTTTTGACTAACCTTTTTGTTTTGGCTTTAATGAACTAAAGTATATTTGTGCTTATTATTACAAAAACCAGAGGCTGAGCTGAGAGGCTCAGCGAAGAGATGCGAAATAGGGCGTTCTCTTTGCTGAGCCTCTCAGCTCATTCCTGATATTTTTCGATTCCCCACGTAAGACCGATAGTACGGAGATTCAGCTCAGAAATGTGGCGAAGGAGACGAACGGTATCCAAGAGTATTCGACAGAGACGAAGAGCACACTCTACCTTTTATTTGTCGTTCTGGATCTCTTCTTCGGCAGTAAAAAGTTGGCGGAGCGGATCTGTCGATTTATCGAACAACAAGAATGGTTTTTCTTTAAAAATCGCGGTGTTATATACCCGTTTTCCAGCTTGCTGAAGGATGTTCGGCGTGCCGTCGAGTATTTTCGGGGATCGGAATCCTCGCTAGCGGCATCATCGTGATTCTAGTTTCGCACGCGCGCGCACAATGCCATCGCGTTCCTAGTCTCTGATGCGCGTGCGAAGTTAGATAGGTTCGGTTACCGCAATTGTTCCCTCATTCGCGCATGTAAAACATGTACTCGTAGGAGCATTTAACAGCGCTTTGGGTCTCTTTGGCTGTCCGACGGATGGTAAGCAGGTATTCACCAAGGGAACAATGGGTGAGGGTGGGGAAGCATCGTTACAGATTTATAAACAATGAACTCTGACATTTATAAAAAAATTTTACATAAACGTGATAATCATATGCAGAAAATCAAAATTTTAGCTTAAATGGTCAATTAATTTTTGAGATATATTGGTTAGTTTTCTAAAATATTTTAAGAAAAACACTTTTAAAGATTTAGGTAAAGTCAAATCAATAATATAATTCCTTTCATACTTAAATCATCAATTCTTTGACTTATTTATGTAGGTCAAAAAATGTAGCCCCTTAAGTTTATATAAGATACAAACTATTGTTTTTTATATGGGATTGTATTTTTTTCTTTAAGTTAGAAAAAATAGTTAATAAGTTAAAGTATATATGTTTAAAAATAACTAGATGAAATAAAAAATTAACTTATTTAAAATCAATTAAATTATTAACTTTTTAACTTTATTATTTAATTTTTAACATTTTAATTAGTTATCACCGAATTCTGCATTATTTTATTTAATAGCATTAATTTAATTATGATTAAAGATTATCTTAAATCAAATAAGCAAGATTAATATTAATTTTTTTCTATTATTCTCTATTATTTTCAGACACCAACGAGAAAAGATTCCGTATGCTCTAGTTTAAGTACAAGTAGAGCACCAAGTGCAACATCTTACGTTTCATCTACAGCATTGTCACATACTTTAGAAAATGGCGATACATCTGGGTCTCAAGAAACTGCAAAGGTAACATGTTTATATTTAACATTTTTAAATATTAACTTTTTTTATAACGAAATACGTATTAATGATTTGAATGTAATATATATCATAGACGAAAAAGATTCCCGAGCCTATAACGACTATAAAAGATAATGAACCTATGGTATCTGTTCTTTTTCACACAACATTAATACGAGACCAAAATGGGCTTGGATTCAGTATTGCGGGTGGAGAAGGTTCGCAACCATTTAAAGACAATAGCGATGTAAGTATACAAACCTTACTCGTGTGATAAAACTTACTTTTTATTTTTATTTTAATTGGCATTAATTACTATAATTATCGAACATTTCCAGGCAATTTTTATCTCAAGAATAACAGATGGTGGAGTTGCCCAGAAAGATGGTAAATTATTAATTGGAGACAAAGTAATATCTGTAAGTATTTTTTCATCAGCTTTAAATCTTTATTAAGAAAGTATAACCAAAAAATTAAAATATTTTAATGTTTAAAAATTATATACAGGGTGCGATAGAAAAATTCTGATAAAACAATTCATTAAAACATTTGTTTATTTAGTAAAAATTTGAATTTACAAAAAAAATTTTTTGTAAAATATTTAAGGGATTACATATCTTCTCGACGCTAAAAAATTACCGATTTTTGAGAATTTTTTTGGAAAGGATAATCAATAAATTTGATATCTACAAAAAGAACATATTTAATTGATTGTTAGTATATAAAAAAATTATTTTTTAAAATGATCTTAACGAATTAAAATAAACTTTTATTGGGACTGCTCTCAAGCCGTTTGTCAAAACACTCTCCAGTATTTGCATTTTCATACTGTATAAAATAAACGGAAATAAGAAAAATGAAGAGAAATGATCTTGTAGAATGATGTCATTAAAATTGTACGAGCCGGATTTCCAAATTTTGAATTCGATTTTTTCGACAAATTTTGCGATCTTTAAATGTTTATAAAAATTGTTATAATTAAAAATAAAATGCTCGTTAAGTCTTTCTCTCAACAGAATTGCATTTTACACCAGTGAGTTTTACCCGCAGAACCGAATAATTTCGATCGGCGACCGTCCAGTGTGAAGCGCTTTAATTATCGCCGCTCTTCGATTATATTTTCACTAACTCGGCCATTTGTTATGCACGTCTTACACATACATCTGCCTTACTCGAACGCCAACAAACATCTATTGCTACAGTCAAATGCAGCGGAAAATTAAAATGGAATTTTGTCCGGATTTTGCTGACGTACTCTGTAGAATGTTATTTAGAGTGAAACTATTAAGACTCCTGCCGCCTCAGCCGAGAACTCCGCGTTGACGGTAGCGACATTCCGTCGCGGACTAAATTAGAACTAATAAACAATGAAAAGCGATGATTGACAAAATTTTGTCGCACGTGCTATTTCATTATTAAGTGCTTAATTGTGAAAATGTGACTTGTCTCGTCTTTATGAAGTTCGTAAAAATGGGTCAAGACTAAAGACATCTTCGAATTTTGTACGTAAAAGTATATTTCTCCCTCTTTTCAGCAGCTGTCAAACCACATGTTTTCCTGCCTGAAGAGGCTTGACTTTACGGGCCTTTCACGACTATTTACTGACTGTTAGGCGGAAAAAGGATAGTCTTGACCCATTTTTACAAGTGTTTTAAAGCCATTTAATTAGTTTGTTTTATCCAAATTGGCTTTATTTACAAATGGGACATCGGACAAAATTACGTGTCATTTCACGCAATTTCACGCTTCTGACTTCAATATAGCCGCGGCGAGTAGAGAGGAGCCTTAATATATTGAATTTTTCAAATTGGTTAATCGTATAGTTTCTAAGAAAATGAAGTTTCAATTTAAAGTTTTATATGTGATATCTTATGACAGATATATTAAACGATTGATATATCACGTTATGTTACTTTTTAAAATGCTTCGGTATACATAAAAAATTATATTAATAGAGTATTGCAAAAATTCAACTTTATTTACCAGATATTGGATTAAAACAAAAGTTTATAGTGTTTTTAAGTGAAATTCAAAAATAAATATTCAGATATTTATACATACCACATATATGCCGCTACGAACTTTTGTTACAACCCAGTAGTTCGTATACAAATTGATGAAGGTATGCTTATAAACTAAAGATAAATTAAAGAAATATGATAGAAAAATTGGCAAGGCTGTTAAAAAAATGATTTAAAAAATCGTTACAAAGATATTAATTATAAACTAAGCTATTGTGAAATTCAAGGTGTAGAAATGCATTAAAATATGCGGTGATGTGCGATAAGCTTTGAAACGCAGATTAGTTGTTTAAATGTATTCGCACCCTACATTTTTAATGGCAAAAATAAAAATATGCATAAACAGTATGTAAAATCTTATCAAAAATTTCATTAATTTAATTTTACACAGTTGAAATCAATAGTACTGTTAATCAATAGTACTGTTGAAATCAATAATACTGTTCAACAAAAAACTTTTGAACATCAGAATAAGACCAGTTATTTCCTATAGTTTCTTGGATGCTGAATATGGATCCGATTTCTAAATTGCTTTATTGCGTCACAATTTTGAGTTTACAATTAAATTGATAAAAAAGGGAGTTATTTTCATATATTTTGTCTATTGTTTTAAAGAACCGCCGCTTTTTTCAAGTCGCTGGAAAAAACCAGAAAAATTCCGATTTTTTTTCCGAAAAATTGGTTTTTTGCGATTTGCTGTTTTTGCTATGTAAATGGTATGCAACCTAATTTTTAATATCCATCATATTAATGTAATATTTCAGGAATTATGTAATCTATTTTTGTTAAAATTTTTATTTTTCTATTTCCGGTCCATCGCACGGACTGCAATGTGGCAAGCTATGGACTTGAAAATAAATGACAAGGTTAAAAAATCATATACCGTAAAAAAAAGGTTTACTTTACTACTATTGAGGTCACCGTGGTACAATAACACTTTTCAAAAATCATAATCTAAAATTAATAAATCACGTTTCTCCGTGATAGCAGTAAATATTATTCCGTTATAAAAATTTTAAATTTTGAAGTGTTATTTTTATCAAAGTCATTTTTTTCAGAGTATTTTGATTATATTATATAGATACTTATCCATTATGTATTTATTATAATTCTTTGAAGGTAATTAATATCTCTGACAAAAGTCCAAAAGACGTCATAAAGATTTTTTAGCAAATTTTTTGATCGTTTTTATAACATTTTTTAGATTTTTAATTAACCAGACCCTGTATGCAGACCGTAATGTTAATCATCTCTTGTCTCTTAAAGTCCATAAAAGTGAATTCGTTTCCTCTGTTGAGAATGTGCAGTTCCTTTTCTCATTATGAAACCAATCTCTCCTCAGATTGATATTCATGCTTACCCACACCACATGGGAGTTGGCATCGCAGCCCAAAAGTAGATCTTCTGATCTTTGTAAACAAAACTAATCACTTAACAGCTTCTTGCGGGGGTGGTTCCCTTTTGACCACAACGCAGGTTCTTATTTTACCCTTTTCGTTGACGTAAACAATTTTTTTACAGCTGCCTAGATCTCTAATCATGTCTTTGACAAGCCATGGTTTCTGTATTAGTGCTATGTTTGTCTGCATCACAGTCATGCTCTTGACTAGAATCGCCTAGAATTGCTTCTGCAAGTTAATTTGGATAAGAGGTACCGTGGAACCTGCCATTATATGTCACAGACTCCTATTGTGCCTCTGTTAATTCTTCTCCAACGCGACTAGTCTTATAGTAGCTCGGTCGAGCCCGCAGTAGGACTTGAAATTGAGAGCTTTCAAAGCTCTCAGGCCTTCATCGCTTACTAAGACAGTGAAATGCATGTTCTGGCATTTCTGTCTTCGTTGCCTTTTGTTACCATCCAGTCTTCGGTGTTAGTCCGAAGTTTTACTTATCGAGGAGACATCCTTAATCTTGATATTAGGATTTTGCACGTGCACCATGATTCGATTTCGCTTGAGCAGCTCATCGATCCGCAGCGTACGCAGATCAATTCCCTTCTTCAAGGTTAATTTCAACGTTAACCTTCTAAGCCACGCGCCAGTCTTCTCATCGGTGCGGTTGAAAACAATTTACCGTGTGTTTCAAAGGTACTCACAAAGGTTGGGACTTTCGCACCCTTGAACAGACCAAAGATGCGAGCCATTATTGATCCCTTTATATGAGTAACCTCTTTTTCAGTCGATTTTTAGAGTAGGTTGCCGGAACAACGAAAATCCTGACTACTCCGGAAGTGGTTTAGAAAATGGTCCTCCGATCTCCTTCCCCCCTCTCCTGCTCTCTGGACGGGAGGGATCCGATTAGCAACCCTTGGCCTTTTGTCGCTTTAAACTGCAGAGGATTTGCGACCTTTGTTTGGGGCCCGCAGGAGCCCAACAGACTAATAGTTGAAGTTTTGGTTCTTATGCAGGCTTGCCAGTCTGCATCTTTCTCTCTGCCATCAACATCTTTTCATAACATCGCCTTGTGGATCCACTGTATTTAACGTGGGATTTTGTCCCGTTTCCCATGTTTCATTTTTGAAGGTTTTCGCTACTCAAGGTAGCTAGATTCTCTAGTGCCGATCTAAAATTTTAATTATTTCTTTGGTTCATATAAGTCCCATGAGTACTGAGGTGCGCAAACTCATCCGGACAATGTCTGAGGCTTGGCACGTATTATACTTCCGAAAAGCGCCCGATATCCGGAAAGCATCGTTCGCGACGCAGCACTCCCTGCACCACGCAGTACGGTAGCAAACATCTTGACTTGGAGGGCTCCTTTTAGATGATCGCCCTCGGGAGACACCCTTGAGTCGGTACCCTGGATGCAGTCACAACCGCACCATCACGTCAAGGTGGGGACCTATTCGAGAAGATTTTAAACTATAAATATATGGCGGAATGCACACCATTCCGTGTTCAAAAAAACCACTGATCTATTGGCAGCATAGAGAACTCAAATTGTAGTTATCAGGTTGGTCAGAAAGTCTTTTTGTATTTTATGCAAAAAGGAAAAAATATTTTTTTAAAACACTTATGAAGTCAGCTCGTATGAATTTAAAAACACATTAAGTAAAGTAAGGCCAATAAGATGAGCAAAGATGTTTATAAAAATAGTATCTCTTTAATTTAACATTCGACACAAACGTTTTGACTCTACAGAGTCCTCTTCAGTGCGCATTATTACATTTACGGAGGGCTATAACGTAACGGTGTTCATTTTTAATAGTTCAAAACGCAAGCAGTTTAAAAAACGCAATGAAAGTCAACAAATAAAACAATTGAAACGAAGTCATTAGTCTAAAAGCTTCTTGCTGATTCGTCGTTACTTGTACGCGAACAAATCGTGTCCGGACAATCGTGTCGTTAACAAACCAGTAGATTTTTTTCAAACGACGCGTGCAATCCGCTCTTTTCCGACCGTGATAAAATTCGTTGGAGTCGTTGCATAATCGTATTATATACAAATTCTTGTTGGTGCAAATTATAATTCAAACGTATAAATTGTCGAGATGTTTCGCGTTATCTTTACTGATTGGCGTGACAACGGAAATACTTTTTTACAAAAAGCGCTTTTATTTTAATCATTAATGTAGTCTCCTCCTCGTTTAATGACCTTTTGCCATCGATTTACAAGCTTGAAAATTCCATCCTTGAAGGCACTATTCCTGGAATTAAATAAATGTTCCAACTCTCTTTGGACTTTGTTTGCTGAATCAAATTTTTTCCCGTTAAGAAAATTTTGCAGGGATCTGAAAAGATAATAGTCGGGTGGCGCGAGGTCAGGAGAGTATGGTGGATGTTTGAGAAGTTAATCCCAATTAATCTCTCCGATTTTTCTCTACGTGGATGCGCTCACATGGGAACGAGCATTGTCCTGGTTGAAGACGATATTTTTACGATTAATAAGTTGGGAGCTCCTTGAGTTTTGTCTGAACTCATCAACTGCTGACAGTGAAGGTCCGTATTGATCGTTTCTTGATAGGAGTTTATAGCAGACAATTTCGCGCAAATCCCACCACACACTTAACATATCTATGAATGTTCTGCTTTGAAGTCCTCTGGGCTGAACTTTCGGGCTCACAACAACTTCGTTTTCGTACTATATCATAGAAGATCCATTTTTTGTCGCATATAATCAATCGATCAAAAAAAGGTTCGTTGCGATGTCGGTTGAGCAGCGATACACACTTGGATTGCGGTCAAGTTTGTTCCTCTTACTCATTGCATGCTGCACCGTCTTGTTCAATTTTGACACAAAGCCAAGTTGGTGGAGGCTGTTGACAATGGTTCCGTGAGTTACTTTGAAGTCTACCTTGAGCTCGCGAGTGGTAATACCCAAGGTTTCTTTGATTTTGCTTCGCAAGCGATCGTCGTTGATAACCGAAAGTCTTCCGGATTTCGGCTCGTCCTCTAAGTTAAAATCTATTTCGGAAATTTTCAAATCAAAATTTGACATAACTTGATGGCAATTACATTTTGCTCGAAAGTTTTATACAAATTTCGATGGATCTGAGATGCGTTCGTGTTTCTTTTAGATTTGTACAACAAAATTGACCTAATTTGCTGCTTTGAAAACTTCATTTTGCGATTATTGCAAACTCAGTAGTTTACAGGCGCCATTTGCAACAGTTTGTGTGATGAGGTTAAGTGAATTAAAAACAATCGCGTTTTTTCTATCTTTTCATGGATTGCTTTAAATGCAGACGCGTCAACTACGGCGACTCAAAAAACGAAAAGATTTTCCTACCAATCTAATATCTGAAATAAAAATTCCTTAAAGATTTTAAAACTACATGAGTGTAGTTTCAGTTAAGCATACCGATTTTTTAAATAATTGTTTTTTTACAAAATAACAGCAGTTTAAAAAACTCTTAAATTTCATTATATTTTGACATCTTTACATCTAACTCTCCGAATCTAACAATTTAAAAAAATCTCTATTCGCTTAACTGAAACTATTAATTTTGTGACGCTACTGTTTAATGCTGCGGCAAATCGGTCGAAAATTGTTCGAGTTATAGACGTCGCCAGTTGAAAAAAAAAGTAATTTATAAGATCCTGTGTGCCTGTTCGTTAAAACTTATAAAACTCGAGAAATGCTTCGAATTTCATAAAAATCTTTCACGAGCATATTTTTTAAATATTAATTAAAAGAGAACGCCTTTCACGGTCGTAGCTAGATTTTACAACGAAAGGGACGGAAGTGTCCCCCTCCGATTTTGACGAGCCTTTAATATGTTGTAATACAGCTAAAAATAAGGGACACGTATTTTTTTATACGTGCCCGTTTTCACTTTTAGGGGGTGAAACACCCCTTTGAAGAAAATCGGTTTTTTTTTAAGCGTATATCGTCGAAACTATAAGAGATAAAGAAAAATGTTCTAATTAAAAGTTAAATTGCTTGAAGAGCACTTTATAACAGTAATTTTAAAAAATTTAAAAAAAAATTTTATACTTTCCCCCACCACTTACCTATTTTTTTCAAAATTTTTATTTCTTTTTATAAGCAAAATAAAGTTTATTTTATCACGAATTCAATGGTATATGATGAAGTTATGTTGCGACATTTTCATTTTCCAAAAATAATTAAAAACCACTCCATAACGCATGGTACGCGCACCCGCCCGTGCACTGTGGAAGTATCTCCCTTCGATTTTGACGAGCCTTTAATATGTTGTACAGATAAAAATAAGAGACGTATTTTTTTATACGTACCCAATCTCACTTTTAGTGGGTGAAACACCCCTTTGAAAAAGTCGGTTTTCTACTTTCGAAGCGTATATCGAAACTATAAGAGATAGAAAAAAATGTTCTAATTTAAAGTTAAATGGCTTGAAGAATACTTTATAAGTGATAAAAAAATTTTTTTAAATTATTTTTATATTATTTTGTTTATAAAAAGAAATAAAAATTTTGAAAAAAATAGATAGGGGAGAGTGGGGTAAATCGGACCGTGTTCCAAATCGGACCTTTTCAATTTTAATGAATATGGTTAAGCAGTTTTTGCGTGCCATTTATAATATAAAGTCCTTATAACACATCGAACATGTGACAGCAGTTTAACAGTTCTCTGTCATAACATTCACAGAATAGACGTGAATATGTATTTTCAGTCATCGTGCGAAAATTTTCTTATGGAGTGGTTTTTAATTATTTTTGGAAAATGGAAATGTCGCAATATAACTTCATCATATACCATTGAATTCGTAAAAGAAAATTCTTGTAAATTATTATTTAAAAGGTATTAAAAATTTGAAAAATAATTGATTTAAGATAATTAAAAAATGTAGAATTCAAAAATATAAAGCGTTTTGTGATCACTTTTGTAGTTTATTGTAAAATTTGTTCCAAAGTTTAAAAGAACCCGTGTCCAAATCGGACCTTTTTTTGGGTGTCCAAATCGGACCTACATATACTCGTGTATGCCATGGGAGGAAACCTTTTCACGATTTGTTTGGTTTTTTTTTGGCTTTTTAGTGAAAAAATGGACTTATAAACGAAAAAATAGACATACAAGTACTTCAGCTTGCTGTTCTCGGTATAAAAAATGGAAAATCATTAAGCCGACCAGATTTGGACCAAGGAATATTAAATCAGTAAAATATCGTGAGTCAGACTCAGGTTAATTGAGTTTTTTTTATTTCAATTCTAATAATATAAACTGTCACTAATTTCTTTTCTGAATAAAATTTTTATGCTTCACCGCCAAATTACTCGTTTTTACTAAATTCTAACAAAAATACATTAAAATATTTTATCTAAATATCCATAAAAATAAGAATGTCCGATTTGTACCAGGGGGTGGTCCGATTTGGAACCAGTAGTTCCAAATCGGACCGGAAAAAACGTTTTTACATTTTCCTTTATAGTTCAACACAGATAAGAGATACGTCAAAATGGTCTTAAGAAAAAAATGAAGGGAATTAAATTATCTTTCCAACGATACCTTCAGTTTTATGATCGGACTTTATTTGTGTCTTATAAAGAGCAAAAACTGCAACTAGGTCCGATTTACCCCACTCTCCTTTAAGTGGTAGGGGAAGTGTAAAAAAATAAAAAAATTTTTTTTTAAAATCACTATTATACTCTTCAAGCCATTTAACTTTTAATTAGAACATTTTTCTCTATCTCTTATAGTTTCGACGATAAATGCTTCGAAAGAAAAAAATCAATTTTCTTCAAAGGGATGTTTCACTCCCTAAAAATGAGATTGGGCACATATAAAAAAATACGTGTCTCTTATTTTTATCTGTACTACAACATATTAAAGGCTTGTCAAAATCGAAGGGGGACACTTCCATAGTGCACGGACGGGTGCGTGTACCATACGTTATGGAGTGGTGTTTAATTATTTGGTAAATGGAAATGTCGCAACATAACTTTATCATATACCACTGAATTCGTAATAAAATAAGCTTTATTTTGCTTATAAAAAGAAATAAAAATTTTGAAAAAAATAGGTAAGCGGTGGGAGAAAGTATAAAAAAATTTTTTTTTAATATTTTTTTAATCACTGTTACCCTTTACGCAATTTAACTTTTAATTAGAACATTTTTCTCTATCTTATAGTTTCGACGATATACGCTTCGAAAGAAAAATACCGATTTTCTTCAAAGGGGTGTTTCACCCCCTAAAAGTGAAAACGGGCACGTATAAAAAAATACGTATCCCTTATTTTTAGCTGTACTACAACATATTAAAGACTCGTCAAAATCGGAGTGGAACACTTCCGTCCCTTTCCTTGTTAGTGCTTATATTTATTTGTGTGATTTTATATACTTCTTCAAATTCACCAAACTGCGCGCCGAATTACTTTTTCAGTCATAACACAGCTCTAAGTTGAATAAGAATAAGTAATATTACGTTTATTCAATTGAAATCAATTTAATAATAAGTGATGCTAACTCGCATTTTAATATTAAAACTCTTCGCCTCCCTCTGAAAAAACTGTAAAGGATTTATTGCGAAAAATATCACCTCAGCCAGGGTTTGAACCTGGGACCTCCCGAATCTCCGGTATGAGTGTCTTAGCCAACTCGACCACTGAGACTGCAGTGATATTTCTCGCAATAATCGGCTGTGAGTAAGAACGCTTTCGAGGCGCGTGCTTTAGAATTAGAAAAATATTCGACCAATTTCTCGTTTAATTTGTATTTATACATTATCGGAGAGCAGCGCGCTGTTCCAATAGCTTTTTTTATATCTATTAAACTTGTCTAATAATTTTTCTAACTCTTCATATTAATATCTTATTTATTTTTTACTCTTTATAGTATACAATTTTTATAGAAATTTAGATTAAACATTGTTTTTAGATTTTAAATTTCGTCACATTTTAAATCTCAAAATTAAATGCAAATTTTTTCAACAATATTTAACAAAAGAAATTTTAAGTTCTTACATAACAATAAATACAAAGTTTTAAAAGAATTCCGTACGATTTATGTAAAAAAAACATTAATCAATTGAATTTTCGTCACGAAACTGTAACATATTAAAAATTAAAAAAAATTGATGGTTTTTTTTTCCCATTCAAATTGTGTGGAGTTCTTTAATATAGAAAAATGAGTAAAAATTTATTCATTGCGTGATAAAAAAAAAAAACATTTTATTTACACTCAAGAATATGATTCTTTCACTGAATCTTATTACAATTGCGATTCGTAATCACATTTCAATGATAGTGATTGATTATGTGTGATGATTAATTAAACATTGATCAATACAACAAATCAACTTTAAACTAATTTAATGATTAATCACATATTTAAAAACATTTCCCAGTTGTATGTACATTTAATTTGATTTTGTAAAATTCATTATTTGATTTAGATAGAACTATCCATTCGGAATATTTGTATCCAATCAAGATTCTAATGCGCGATTAGCGCTTGATCTATTGAATATATAATAGAGAACTAAAGACTAAAGTAACGATAAAAGTAACGGCTATCGTTATCGTTACTGTAAAAATGTAACGACGTTATTGTTACCGTTACAGACATAAAAAAGTAACACTCGTTATCGTAAAAAAGTAACGAAAACGGTAACAGCGTTACAAGTAAGGCGTTACTTCCCAACTATATTTAATATTCATTAAATATTTTTATAATAATTATAATAAATCTTTATAATCTGTTCAATCTAATATCACAAAAATATTTATAAAATATTTTGGTAAATATAAATATTCCACATGTCCGAAGGAGAACTCACACACACGCAATCGCGGAACTTAATTAGCACTTGCGCACTCTCACACGCGGCTCACGCGTTCGTCAAGAAAAGGAGGGTTCTTTTAAAAAGTAACACTTTTATTAGCGCAACACATAACACAGAATCGTAATAGAACAGAACAACAGTTGACAATGAACGACCGTCAATAAAATATCGAATTTTAGTCTGTTCGAAAATGGGTTTGGTTTCTGCCAGTAAAAGTAATGCAGTTGGCAGAAGTGAAAATTATTGGCATTGCATTTCGTTTCTTCCACCAGTAAAACCAGTAGACGATCCCAAATAGTCCAAAACGTCATAAAGATTTTCAGGTTTAAAATTGTGTACATTTCAACGTTACTGCAAGCTTATAGTAACATTGCAGAAATCTTTTGTAACTTTCATATTACAATGTTTTAATATAAGGTTTTTGTAATGTTTCTTCAATCTTTCAATGTTGGGTTATGATTCTAATCTTTACTTTTTATAACAAATGTTATATTAATGATTAATATTATTAAAATATGGATTATTATAATAAAATGATATGCATTATGAGCACGATACACTTCCTTTGGTACTTGTATAATATTCTACATTTGTCTCAAATAATCTGATACGTCGGAAAGATAATTTTTAGGTTTTTAAAAGCATATATGTAATTAGTTTTTTATGTGTCAAAAGTTTAGAGTTTAGAGTAATGGAGACATGCACAAATCAAAAGTATTTATCTACACGATAAACAGAACAATAATTGCTTGATTTAAAATTACTCAATGGAATAACAAATGTAAAATATATTATACAAATACAAAAGAAAGTGTATAATCATGCTCATAATAGTGTCACTTTATTATAATAATCCATATATAATAATATTAATAATATATTTTAATTATCACATTAATAATTAAAAATTGAAATTTAAAGGGCTAACTATAACACTATGAAACACACACTATAAAAAAATTCTTCAAAAACCATTGTACAGCCGCACTAATTGAGAGAAACTAAGAACTCGATGTGATATAATAAAAAACGACTAGTATGAATGGTGAACAATTTGTCACTTGACACATTTTTTTATAGTGTGCGCCTCCATGGCAGGGATCGAATCAATAAATTCGTTTTGTTATCACTAATCCTTTCAACAATGTGTCAACAACATCATAAACTCATTGAGAGATATTCGTTGATCCTGCCACGGACATTACAATCGGAAATATATTCTTATGCTGAGGATGGCCCAAAACGTACATGTAAAGAAGTTGATTAAAAGAAATTTTTACGCACCAACTACCGCGCGTATACTTTCATTAGCCCTTTAAATTTCAATTTTTGACGATTTCGAGAGTCTAACATATTTGCTATTAATCATTTATACATTTGTTTTAAAAAATAAAGATTAGAATCATACCAACTCATACAGTACTGAAAGATTGCAGGAACATATTGCATAAACCTTACATTGAAACATTGTAAGCATTGTATTGCATAGAAACTGAAAGATTTCTACAATGTTACAAGTTTGCGGTAAGGTCAAAATTTCCGCAATTTTAAACCTGAAAATAATTTTTTAGACCATTTTCTGACATTTCGAACCATTTGGGATCATTTCGATCATCTATTGGTTTTACTAGTAAAAAAAACGAAACGCAATACCCGTGATTTTCACTTCTGCCAACTGCATTACTTTTACTGGCAGTAATCAAACTTATTTTCGAATAGAGGATTTCTCCAACGCCAGCTGCTTGCAAGCCCGACTGTCCGTAACATTATTTGAATATTTGTAAAATATTCAAATAATTATTATAAGTCTTTCATAATTAATTGTGTACTGTTTGGGCTATTTACATACTCGTAAGTCAAAGACAGTTTAAAAAATTCAGTATTTCTTAATCTTGTACTCTACTGATATATTTTAGAAATTTAATATTTATCACAGATTTCGCATGATTTATAACACTTGTTTAAATTTATGTTACACATTGTATACGCGAATTTAACAGCATCGTAATCATTTATCGCGCATGAATGACAGTGTTTCGTATCTTCGAACTTGATTGCGCGTTCCTCAATTCATTAGAAAAAGTGTTGCAACCTCAGTGTGCACAATTGTACAGTCCAATAAAAAGTTAAATAACAAAAAACACTAGAGTGTACAGTCGCCAGCATTATAGTTGCGACACTTTTTCTTCGATGGTTTTCGGAATGTAGCCTACTCTCCGAGTGATTGAACATAATTGGTTCTTACCTGTGGATCCAAGCAATTACATTCGCCGCTCGATAAGCAAGGTTGGTGTTCTAAAATCCATCGAAAAAAAGTGTCGCAGCTATATTGTCCACCAATGTACATATATTCGTACGACAATACGTTCAAGTTTAAAAAGAATGAAGAAGTATGTATAATTAAGTGCTAAAATGTATCTTGAAAAGTGCTCAAAAATAAAAATGCCTTATAAAAATTGTCAGCTATTGTGTATTGGCATATTAGCCCTACTAAAAAACGGCGGGCTACAAAATGAATAATTCCACAAATAATTGTTAGAATTCGTCTAATAACGAAAATAATAGGGATAGCCATAATGTCCACAGTGCCATATTCCCTTCTCCTCTATTAATATGTAGTTTTACTAGTTTTCCACAATGATATATTATACTACACTATAATTAATGAACACTGTAATGTGTCGGTAATTCCCGTCAGTATAGCATCCTCTTAAAAACTATATTATTATTATTATTGAATATTATTAAAATATTATTTTTAATATAACATGTGATTTTTTAAACACAATAATTTAGAAAAATGGGTTAAATTTACAAGCCAAATAATGGATGTAGCAAAAAATCTTCAATTAGATCATATCATAATTAACAATTAAGTACGTTTCGGCTATACTGAGCCTTCATCAGTCAAACATGTTAAGAGGATGCTATACTTAAAGCTGAACTTCCTCAATGTCGATACTGCAGATTATTTTGTCTGCAGAAGGGAAAGAGGGAATGCTAAAACCAAGCTAACACTCTTTGTCCAACGCATAGATCTGTCTTTGTTTTTCGATTGTAGTGCCATCTGCGAAAAGACCTATCAGTTACTTTTGCACACAATCACTGCTCTGCTTGTCATCGTTTACGTGCGCTAAGTGAAATTTGTACACGTACAGCTGTTCAGGGATTAAACTTTTTCGTTAGGCTTTTGATTGGAATGACACACAGTCAGTGTTGTTCGTTAGAGTTTTCTGAAGTCCGGGCTGGTCTCATTTCATACGTACGAGCTACAGAATGTCAGTAAATGACAAAAGTTAACCTCGGTTGACAGACCTACGAGCCGAAAATAAATGAATTTTTAACTTTTTGTTCGATTTTCTCGTAAAATTTACCAGCCCGGACTTTGTTTTGGTGCGTATTTTTATTCTGCAAAAGGATTTTGTGATCTGTAGAGCCAATTCGAAAATTGAAACACTAAATGAACACTGTAACGTGTCGGTAATTCGCGTCAGTATAGCATCCTCTTAAAAACACTACATGTAACTTGAACGGAGATTTAAAACGATTTCTTAGAAAATTATGACAAAAGAACGCGACGTATGAACGTCAGATTATGCTGTTTATCGCTCTCGCATAATTATGACAAAGATAATCGTGGCAAACGGAGATCGGATTAAGCTATCATTGCTCTCGTATACCGTTTGAATCCATTTGGCTCATAAATTTGACCCATTTTTCTAAATTGTTGTGTTTGACAACAATACGAGCGTTTCCCAAGTTTATTACTATTTATGTGATTTTTTTGTTAATTAATTTTACTTTATTTTGTTAAGTTTAGTTTTTATCAAACTTTTTGTTATAAAATAATTACAGTATCTACAATATTTCAGAATTTATAGACATTTTTCCGCGAATATCTCGTTTTGTTCCACTGTGCGTGTTATCACATGGGAGTATTTATTTTTCATGAGCGATCTCTTCGATTTTTACACACAAACTGACGCCGGATCTTAGAACATACATACATGGAAGGAGAATAGACGCACGGGGAACATGTGGAATAAACATGAGGCCTATATCTGTGCAAAAAAGGAAGCTATAGAATCCCATTTGTCTGCAGTGCGCATGCCCCGACATCATCGTTGCTTTGGTGACCCATCAGAGTGGCCTTCACTTGGACACCGTACAATTAGACACCGTGCAAATAGACACGATATTTTGGACACGGTTCCATTAGACACCGCTCACTTGCGCACCGCTCTCTTGCACACCGTTCAGTTAGACACGAAAAGAAGCGCACCGCTCACTTGCACACCGTTCACTTGCCCATCGCTCAGTTAGACACGAAAAGAAGCGCACCGCGCGCGCACACACACACGCACGCACGCACACGCGCACACACACACACACACACACACACAAACGGAGGGGGTGCACACCCCCCTGTTGCAACCCCCTCCCACACCCACCCCGTCAGCGAGATCCCCTACTGAGCAAGTAAGCGGTGTGCAAGTGAGTGGTGCACAACTGAACGGTGTGCAAGTGAGCGGTGCGTAACTGAACGGTGTGCAAGTGAGCGATGCGCAAGTGAGCGGTGCACAATTGAACGGTGTGCAAGTGTACGGTGCGCAACTGAACGGTGTCTAATGGAACCGTGTCCAAAATATCGTGTCTATTTGCACCGTGTCTATTTGCACGATGATTGTACGGTGCCCAAGTGCACCGGTTCCACCCATCATTGCAACTTATCAAATTTAATAATATTCGCAAAAGATTTAAAAAAGTAATGTAAGTTTTATTTGAGTCTCTCTTCTCGTTAATAGAAAAGACTATTATCTTTAAATTTCGACTCGACACGACGATCTATCGACGGTTCATTGCTCAATCCCCGACTCATATCTTTTTTTCACGCACTCCAACTAGCCGAACCGGCAGTCTTTGTCTTGTAACGGCTCTGCAGCACGCGACACTGAAACGGGGATTAGACAAGGAGCGACAATAAATTTACCGAATGTCCGAACTTTAGTGAACACTTTATTAAAGTGATTATGACAGAATACGGCTTGACTGACGACTAGCTTAATCGCTAAACTAATAACTACGACAGAACTCTCGCGCAGCGAACGTGTTCTCAGCGCCAGCACAATGGAGAGTGAAATCTTCCGTTCCTACTCCGGAACCGATCGTGTTTTCGCAGGCGCATTACTCCGTTAGATCGGAGCGCTTTCCTGTACAATTCATGGTTGCGCGTGTTGCTCTGCGATTTGGAAAATAGAGATAGATAGATAATTTAGTTTATTGGCCGACCTTCCAGTATACAGCCATTTTATATTGCTTAGCCTTAGTCAATCTTTGTAGATTGGTACATTATCATTTAGCTTATTCAGCAGTACGGCTTAACAATTGGTATAACCTTAGTATCGAAAATGAACTAAATCTAACGCATTTATAAACTAATGGGCATTCAACAATTATAACTTGTGCTTATCTTAAGATTACGCTTGTATATTAATATATAGGAACTTATACCAAATACTAAAATTTTTTTTATGTCTATTTTACAGCTAAAAATAAACTCTGTAATAATTTCAATTTCTTCCATTTTCAATCTTTTTAATACTTCCCTAATGTCTATTAGTGACCTTAATCTTAGTTTTTTAAATTTTTTAACCATGGTTTTTCTTTCTTTTTCAAATTTTTTGCTCTCCTAAAAGACATGGTTAATATCCTCAGGGCTCCCACAAGAGCACAGATCGCTGTTTATTATATTAAATCTTGCAAGGCTACTTTTAAGAGAGTTATGGTCACAACGAAGTCTATTCAAAGATACAATAGCTTTTCTGCATAACTTCATTTTAAAAAACCATGGTTTACTATTTGGCGCAAAATATTGCTCAAAATAGAATGCACCTTTATCCTGAGTTCGTGCTCTATTTATTACATCACAATCATTGTCCTTTTTACATTTAAGTTTAAAAACGTTAGCTATGTCTGAATAAGGTAGTTCTTGATCTAAAAAAGGACTTTCTTGAGCTGCGTTCTTAGCTAAGACGTCAGCGTTTTCATTACCTTGAATATTACAGTGAGACGGAATCCATATCAGTTCTATGTCTTTATTCCGTTCTTTATTAAAGGACAATAATTGTTTGATTTCTTGAATTATGTGATTTTGATTTCTTAACTTTTTACGGTTAGACAAAGCCTTGAGAACACTCATGGAATCTGAGAAAATGATAAAACTATTTAGATCTATCTCACTGATTGCTTTCAATGCCTTTAAAATGGCCATGGCTTCCGCAGAAAAAATAGAGGCTTGATCAAAAAGCTTGAAGCTTGCGGATAAACTGATCATTGGAACACCAATTTGCTATGCCCACATATAATTTGTCATCTATTACCATTCTAGATCCATCCGTGAAAATAGCTATCTTATTATTAATTTTTTCTTAAAAAAGTTTGGTAAATTATTCATCTGCATCATTAGAATTTTTTAATTCTTCGCCACTGGTAACGTCAATATTAGCTAGATTAAATTGATTTTTTAAGTCTAATTGATAGTGGGGATTTCTGCCTTATGTATTATATTCGTAAAAGGGAGAGTTTCTTTAAATTTACTTACGAGAAATGATTTCTCGAAGTTATTTTCATATATAAAGTTCTCTGACATTTCATTTATATCTTCTATTATTTTTAAGAAGGCTGTATTATTACTGGCCATATTTTTGTTTAAGAACTTGTAACAAGAGGTATCAAATCTACGAGCTAATGACAAGAATTTGGACTCACTGAGTATTATATTTATCGGAGTGGACTTTCTGTATCCCATAGCCAACCTCAAGCATTTAAGTTGTATTTTTTCAATTTTCTCGAGTAACTCAGGTTTGCACGGTGATAACAGAAATCCGCCGTATTCGATTCTAGATCTAATAAATAAATTGTATAAAGTCAGCATAACAACCGGATCGGCTCCCCACCAAGTTCCTCTAATGCAGCTGAGGATTCTTATAGGAATGTCACATTCTTTTATAATATGGGAAATATGGAGGTTCCAATTTAGACGTTTATCCAAGATAATTCCGAGAAATTTAACATAGGTTAAGGCTCAATGGTGATGTTGTTAATATTGATATGAAAGTTATTAATGTTTAAGTTTAATCTATTGAATATGACTAATTTACATTTTTCTGGCGACAGGTACAGGTTTCTCGCAGTTAAAAAATCCAAAATAGTACCAACTTGCTGTTCAAGGTGATTAAAGCTATTATTTATTTGTGGATCCGAAGTGTACAAGGCCAAGTCATCCGTGAATTTTAGAATTTTAACGCCCGGGAGTATTAAATTGTCTATATACCTAATTATTTATATATATATATTAAACAAGACAGGGGTTAAAATACTTCCCTGAGGGAGACCTTTGAAGGTAGGACGGTTTACGCTTCCTAGGTAATTAATAAAGTAGATAAATCTGACTGAGATTAAATTATATATAAACTTGATAACACTTCTCGGAATTTTCAATTCGATTAAGTCTTTGATTAAAGTTGGGTCCACATTATCGTAGACCTCCTTGATATCTAAAAATAAAGCCGCTAACTGATTTTTTTTATAAAACTTTTCCTGTTTCTGAGATGATCATTGCTAAACTATCCATGCACGATCAATTCTTTCTAAAGCCGAATTGAGATTAATTAATTAATTTATTATGTTCGAGCCACCACATTAGTCTCTCATTTATCATTTTCTCTAATAATTTTAATAGACATGAAGACATGCTGATCGGTCTGGCTTTGTTACTATTTTAGGGATGAAGTAGCATAAGTAATTTCTCCATTCTTCTGGAAAGACACCCGTACACAGTACGTCATTATAGATATCCAAGAGTGTTCTCTTTACAAATTCTGGTAGTCTATTAATTATATTGTAGTTAATTTTGTCATAACCCGGAGCTGATTTAAGGTTGACATTACCTAAGGATACCGTAAGTTCCTCAAAGTCAAAAGGCATATCAAGGATTATCTTGATATAAATTATCCATATTAGGCAGTGCACATTGTAAACCTGGTGCACATATTTCTTCAATGCTGTCTTTTATGGATTTAATTATTTCTGTATTTCTTTCGTATGATTTTGGTTTAGAGAATTTATTGTTAAATCTTTTAATCTTACTAAAAACGTAATCACACTTACTATGTCTATTTAAAGATTCACAAAATTTTTGAAAAGCTTCCTTTTTTTTCTTTCTTTAGAATAACTCTAGTTTGAGCTTCTACTTTTTTATATTAAAAAAATTCCTCTCTTGAAAATTTATATTGTAAAGACAACCACTTCGCCTTTTTAATTCTAATCGCCCTATCACAGTTTTCATTCCACCATATCGTTGGCGGTTTCTTACTTTTTGATTTATTTCGATTAGCAATGTCTATTTTCTTTTCTTTCTTTTTTAGGCAAAGAACATTCAACCGCTTCTGTTATTTAACTAAGCATAAATGAGTATCTTTCACTGACTGTCGAATTTATATGTTCGATAGAGTTAAAATTATTATTAAGCTCCCAAAACTCATGAAATTTAGTCCAGTTAATACTATTTTCGTTAAACTTGTATTGAGATTTCGGTATGTATTCACTTTCCACATCTAAATTAATTGAAATAGAGTAGTGATCACTTCTCCAATTGTCATTACTTACCACTCACTGCTCAAAGCTAGGGCAGGGGAAACAATTGTTAAGTCTATATTTGATTTTTTAAAATTAGGTCCTGATACATGAGTATGGTTGCCGTTATTTAAGATTATAAAGTCCTCTGGGTCTGTGATATTGTATACAATATTACCATTATGGCAGTTGTGATCACTCCCCCATGACTTGTGGTGAGCATTCAAATCCCCCCCAATACAAAATGTATCACTATACTTTTTAACTGCCTCTAAAAATTTTTTCCACTCATTACTAGATAAATTGTTACCTCCTGTTGGAGATCTGTAGCAGTTTACTATTAATAGGTTACCCATTATAATAATTAGCGAAATACATCCTATTTCCAGAGCTTTGGGATTAAAATCTAATTTGATAGTTTTAAAAATCTTTTTACCGTTTTAATATCTTTTTTAATTAAAAAAGCTAAACCGTCTCCATTATTGTGCAATCTATCAAATCTAACAAAGTCATTTATGTGAAAATCCGGTAGGTCGGGTTTCAAAAAAGTTTCATTAAACATAAGGATGTCCCATTCATGCGCAAATCTATCTAATTCATAAATTTTACCTCTTAGTCCTCTGCAATTCCATTGTAATATCTTTAAATTAACGCGATTATTCATACTGCACTTATATATTGATATTTATTTCAAATTACTATGTAGTTCTTTTACTTTTGTTGGTCTTTGGTAGGTTCTAACTGACTTTGGAGAATTATTTGGAGGTATATCCTTTGTTTGCACTTCTTTCTTCATCACCGTGTGTTCTGGTTTGTTGGATATATCCTTGAGAATGACTCGTTGGCTCCGGACATTTTGTATATGTTGTAAATGATCTTCCATTTTTGCAGAGTTATCTATCTTGTTTGTTTGATCGCTGTTCGCCTGGATAATTTTCCTATCGCTGTTACCTTGGCCCATAGCTACTCCATTTGCTGAATGGATAGATTCTCGGCTTCCAATAAAATCTTCACAATTTTCCATTTGATATTTATAGAAATTGGTATATCTTTCCTGGGGTTTCTGTATATCTTTGTTATCGCTGTTATGTTTGGGTACTGTAGGTAAAGTCTTTCTATTTTTAACTACTTCACTGTATGAATTATGTATTTTATTTTGGAGATTTGGAAATTTCTCAGGTCCAGATTTAAGTCTTTTGAGGGGGATGAAAAACTAGTTTCCTAGCGTCCCCCATGGCTAAATTTTCGTAAGCCATCAGTCTCTTGACTTCATACTCCATCCGATATATAGGGCAATTTCTATCAGTGGCAATATGTTCCCCATTGCAGTTAGAACATTTGGGAAAACTTGTACCGCAATTATCTTGGTGCTTAATCTCGCCATATATACTGCATTTTGCCTCGCTTCTGCAATTCGAACTTGTGTGTCCCAGTTTGAAGCAGTTATAACAGACGATAGGTAGGATCATATATGGATCAACTTCAATTTTGATTTTATATAAATGTACTTCACTGGGTAATTTTTGACCCGAGAATGTAATAACCACTGATTTGCTTTCCACCCATTTCGGATCGTTCTCCTGCCTATTAGGATCTCGGTTTGTTCTGTTGAGTCTTCTTACTTCCAGTATTCGATGAACAGATTCCATTTCCTCCAAAATCTCCTCTTCTGAGATATCCTCTACGCCTTTAATAATGCCTCTTCTTATTAATCTAAAGCTCGGGATGAAAGCTTTCAGTTTATTAGTTTCTAACATTGGATTATCTAATAATTGATTAGCCTCGTATAAGTTTTTGAAGTTGATTTCTACTCGAGATTTAGTTTTGTTGCAGATATATTCTATGCTATTGTATTTTTTGCAAAACAGTTTCCCTATTTTATATGGGCTTACTTGTGAATAGTAAAATTTTCCATTGCTCTCTATTGCTATTGACTGAATCCATACTGTGAATGGGCCTTTATTGTCTTCTTGAAAGTATTTAATAATTTGAGACGTGATTTTTTTTGCTTTTCTTGACTCCGCTGAATTTGATGCTGTATGATGAGTTTCTGAAGATTCGTTCCCCGATTTCTTGTAGTATGTATCCTCTTCCGATGTTCAGTACTCTTCCTTTTATTATTTACAGATGTCAACCAGTCCATGCTTTTCTCTTGTGACACAGTTGCAGATAGGTTCATTGTTGAAAATACCTCTGGCCTCCCCCGCTATTATGGGGGAAGGCGACGTTCACGTGGGTGAATTTATTCACTTTTAGGTTAGGCTTTTACTTGCGTTGATAAGCCTCCGCCCGGTTGTGCTGGGCGGGTTATAATAATTAGAGACGCTTTTGTCGACTAAAAGCGTCTCGAGTTTATCTACTTAAGGTGTATTTCTCTCCAGGAAAATTACTCGATCTGGAAAGTTTTCTGACTCGTCCATCTACCGCGTGCTCGATCTCCTACCCTTCGTGTTTTCTACCCTTTGGAAAATAGTTCGCACGCTGGATGTTGGCGCCATTGCGCGGTCGCCTTGCTGATTCAGTAAAATTATTTTTGGTTATATTAATCTCAAATATTTAATTGGCATAATTTCACTGAACATTTGGTAGCTATTACTAAATTCTTTTTTCAGTACACTTTCTGCTCGGCTTGCTATTTACATCAGCATCGCATATTCCCTATTTGATGCTTCTCACAAAACGCGTCTAAACTAGTAACCTAACCTAACCTACAAACTTTATTAAAACATTGCCGTATTGTTTCGTCACATGACTAAACTCTTACACATAACCGGAATATCCTTCGGGTAATATTTATCGGGGACACGATCATAAATTTCGCTTGCATTTCGCCAATTCGTCGGTCGGCAGATATGTCCCGCACCGTTTGACATTTGATGGACGTTTCGCCGACGGCAAAGATGAAAGTCGTGATGATCACTTGTCGAACATCTTGAGTCCTCAACCTGGCTGGTTAGTTGTCCAAACTACTGAAACAGAGTTATTGCTCAATGTGTGATTTCATTGACATCCGATTTTAATGAATATTAAGAACGTCACGTATTTTTGTATTCATGTATTTTTATTTTAGGTTATAAGAATAATATACATATAACAAATTCTCTTAATTTTCTGTACTTCAGCTAAACATAACTATGATACCTTCCTCAAACTTCATTTGTAATCATGGATGGCTTGCGTAATACGGACAAATGTGACTCGATAGCTTTCTCTCTCGCACAGATGTTGAACTCATTTTCGGGCCACGGAAAACAATACAATGCGTTTTCCAGTATTATTGTATATAAATTAGAAACAATATCAATATCTAGCTCGACCTAGCAAAAGTAAAATCATAATAAGAAAAGGTCAAATATACCGAGCAAACAACCGACGTTATTTATATATAATTGATAGTTTATTTAATTACAGGGACGTTTCGGTTTTACTTAACCATCTTCAACCAAAATTTAAACAATTCTCAAATTTATCTTTACATTATTTAACTGATATAATCAATATAAAATTGAACAGACCTGACAAATGAAATTTAACATTACTTGAATGATGATATAATCAATATAAAATTGAATAGACGTGAATGACATATGGTTCATGAAAGATATAACTGAAGTAAAATAAAATAAATAATAAATTATTGTAAATATAAAACTTAATAAGTCACATCACAAGTTCAACACAATAAATATAATACACAATATTAAGAATAAAACCGAATAAGTCAATATGTAAATATAACGTCAAAATGATAAAACAGATGTCCTCCATGTCAGCAATCCCCGAATA
>QKQZ01002381.1:0-13426 GCA_003595255.1 Solenopsis fugax | reverse complement strand
CGAGTTTAACACGGCAGTGATACTATCATCAAACGCGCATGCGCGAAAAAAGCGGCTCACCTACAACACTGCGCGCGAGTCTGATAGAATGACGCTGAGGGACGGGAAGAAGCCGGCGATTTTCGAAGCAACAGAGATCTTGCGAGCGAGCACGAGCGAGCGAAAAGAGAAGCACGCGTGTTAAGTGAATCGAAAGAAGAAGCGAGATATACGGGCTTGATCAGAAGAGTTCGTCTAGTCGGGCATACGCGGTTTACGCGGCGAGAAATTTAGGGTACTAAGCAGCCTAATCATACGAGTTTTCGCGGTGAGAATGCTGGCGGATTTAATAGCTATTCTAATCTCGGTGCAAGCGGGAGTGCTGTATGCGAGCCACGCAGTGTGCGTACTGCGTCGAAAGGTTTTGCTTGCCATTGAGTGAAGCGGGATTTGAAGCCGGTTCATTGCGAACAGGGAGTGCGAAGTAGCATAATCTGTAGCCCAAAAGACAGAATAAATTGTGTGTGATTCTTTTAAACTGGAACTTTAATTCCTTGTTTAGTGACATTGAAATAAATAATTCGAAAACCTTACAGCTTGTTTTTTTTCCATACTTTAGGACTGAACTTTTGCACGATTTATCTTTTCTCAATAGGCCTGTTCTTTTTAACTGAACTGACTGCACTAGTTCAGAGTTTATCTTTCTTGTTCTTACGTGAAGGGAAGGAGATAAACTGTGAACTAGTGCAGTCAGTTCAGCTAAAAAGAACAGGCCTATTGTGAAAAGAAAAGGAGAAAAGATGAAGCGTGACCATGAAAGGAAGATTATATGATTTCAGCAGATTTCAGTCCACTAGCACCTGTACGTGCACAAAACGGGTACATGAACTACATAGCCAATGTGCATGATCCCCGTCGATATGTGCACGATTTTGCGGTTCCGTTTCGTACTATCGTCTATATCGTCGCTGCGCACGCGCATAGAAGCGTCCTTCAGCCGCTTCAGCGTCCTTCGATCGAGCGTTGCTAGCCTCGTTCATTTTGCTGCTGATCTTCCGGAAGACGCCATCGGATGTCACGCGTCCCTTTCGATCACGGAAAGGTAAGCGCGAAATCACGTTCGAAATCCATCGTCATCCACGTGCAAACTTCGCTCAAACGTTTTGCGACAAGCTTCTTGTGTACGATTTTTTCTGAATTCAATAATCTCGATAATATTTTTCAATTATATTTCGGCGCTGAACTTGATCACGTTTCGTTTTCGGTCTCCGATATGATGTGAGTACGTATGTCTCGTTCGTATGATCACCTCTTGATTATTACGTTTCTCTGATCACGCTAGTCCGCATGGCGACGAATCTCGTTGCCACATGCTTCAGCACCGTCGAGATTTTAGTTCTCGTTTCTTTTTTAGTGCCGTCCTCCCCTCGTGCTTTCCTATTGAGAAGCAGCCGCTAAGTAGCTCGCGCTTATCGCCGCAATCTTTTCAGTGAGTATTTTATTTCCTCTAAGTTTAATAAAAGAATTCTTCGCCGGCGTTCTGTGCCTCCACTCTGCTCTCAATCTCGTTTGAGTTGCATCTTTAATCATTCCGGTCACCTACCGATGGACAATCCCCATTGAGTTTGCATTATCAATTCAAAATTATTTATTCTTATGTAAAGCTTCACATTTATTAATTATGGTAATTTAAACGCAGAAGGAGAGATATATTCTCAAAATGGAGTATAAATCCTATAATTGTTGGATGCACAAGTTTATTTAACATTAGAATCCCTGATATATAAGCTAAAAGCATGTGGTAGATTTTCTCTTTGCAAATAGATTCAATATTTTTACTTGTGTACTTTTAATATAACGTAAAGGAACAAAATAGTTTTGCGAGATTGATATAAGAACTATGAATAAATTACAGTATAGATAAATATTAATTATATAATATTGAATTATATGATGAATAACAACTGCCCCAGTCTGAGTACTATGAATGATTCAGTTGACTGATAAAATTATTCCTATTTGGATTTTTTATCGATATTACAGAGAGAATATATTTTAATATATATATGTATCTCATTTATTTAGAAAGAGATGGAAGAGCAGATTGCAACTTGTTACAAATTTCCTCTTCAAATCAGGCATTCATGTAAGTTACATATATTATCATATTAAACTTAAATGTATGTTTACTAATATAAACATAATTTTTATTAATATTGTAATTAACAATACACTCATGATGATTACACAAACAAAACCGCATCCCAGTCAATCTGAGTGCATGTGACGAATATTGTTTCTGACAATTATCAATGATTTCAATCTGTATCCAGGAGGATATCTGCTCACTAAGCATTGAAGCAATTTAATGTAATTGGTTGTCAATCACATTTGACTGCTATTTAGCCACTCAGTGAACGATTGCTCCTGGCTGTATCCATTGAAAAAATAAATAAATTAAACAGGAAAGATGTAACATGAATTGTATATGTATTATACATTAGTATGTATAATTTTAGACGTTCATCTGAAGAATGGATGAAAGCAAATCTTGATCACAAGATGAAGTCTAATAAGAATTAAAGTAAGTTTAAAATTTTATAATAAAATTATTAATAGGAAAGATAATGTTAATGAAAATTAATTTTAATATCTTGATTTTGATTTTTTAAGACATGATGAATTTATAGTTATCCCTGTCTGACAAAAATATGGAGATAAAGATTTTCTGATATATTAATATTTTATTTATTATGCAATTAGAAGATAAATAATTCAAAATTAATGGAAATAATTTTTTTTTTCAGAATGTGAGAAACACGTACAAAAATGTGATTTATAAATGAAATATGGATTCTCGAAATAAATTATCATTTATTATATATCGCTCATATCCTTCAACTCTTGAATTAACCTCTTACAAGACCAATCCATATAAAGTATGAGGATCAGGATCAAAGTTGGAACATGACTACATCAACCGTTTTACACAGCCACATATCATTTCTTATGCAGAGAATGTAATTGGAAGATATTAATATTCATTGCGTTAGGTTTAATCGCAATAATAAACTATACATCAAGATGGCATCTCTTCAAAAGTAAGAATTGTTTCTTGTTTTTAATATATTTTTCTGACTGCATGATGATCTAAGACAAGCATATGTCTGAGAATTTTTGTGCTGTTAAACTTATAATCTGATAACAAAATGTAATTAATTTTGACTTTTCTGTATAAGTACGGTATATAAAGAATATTACATGTTTAATTTTAGACTGATATTTACAATACGGTAACAATGGGATTATGTGCGTGATTCGTATAGATACTATTTGAAGGTAAATATAGCGAAGAAAATACTTATTACATTATATGAATAATACCTAGGATATATATATATATATAGAATATGTTGTAAATCATATACGCTATCCTGACTTATCTATGATTGCTTCTTGCCCTCGCTGATTTTGTTGTTAGTAAAAAAAATTCTCTTTGTTTTATTCGATCTTAGGATTGCTACTATTTTTGTTGCAGATTCAAATTTATATTCATTTACAATGCGATCATGTGTGGAATTCGTATACATATTTAAAGGTAAATATTTTGAAGAAAATAACGAAATTATATAAATAATGCTTGGAATATAATTTTTTAACATACAGAACATGATGTTATAAATTATATACGCTATCCTGACTTGTTTATGATTGCCTTGCAGTCATGGACATGATTGTTACTTGCCCTCACTGATTTTGTTGCTGATAAAAAAGAATTCTCTTTTTTTTTTATTCTATCTTAAGATTGTTATTTTTGTTACAGCACTTTAATACATCAAATGTGGCTAATAGTATAAAAGTGAATGGAGTTCTATTCCCACTAAGTCGTCCGTCTTAGCCTATTGTATGACCGGACCTTGTGAGATTGTTCAACCTTCTCCTTCAGATCCTTAAGCCTAATACAGTCTTAGGATCTGCACTTTTTTTCAACCGCACTTCCTCGATCAATCTTTTCTAATACGAGGTATATGTGGGATGACGGTCGATATTGAATTTGAAATCCGTTGATGAGTTTTCATACGAAGTTATCCATCACTCTAAATTCGACTTAACACTTAGAAGAAATATATCTGATATGAAGGTAACAAATCTTGTTAATATGTATATCATAACGTTTTTAAAGATTTTTTTTATTAATATTGTGTGAATTCAAAGGAATTCATTTCAATACAAAAGACTAAAAATTCATCAGCAAACATTCTTGATATTTGTTATTTTTTTTAAATGATGCTTTTTATTAATATACGCTATGATATGTAGTGAAATTATAGAAACTTACTGAATCGTCGGATAAATATCAAATTATAATTTGTACGTTTTATTTCACTTAAAAAGTTTTGTTCTGCTTTTTAGGAGGAGAGAAGATAGAAGATAAAGGATAATGAACAAGATGAAATAAATAGCAAATATATTCCATAGAAATATGATTCTTTTATTAGAGAACCTTTACATCTAAGGTACAAAATGCGAAGTAATACGCGTTCCTTTTGGACTAGATACTCATTCCACGAAAACTAATGGCGTGAGATAGCACGAAGGTGTTATTTGTATTAGTGATCGCATCATGTGACTCGTCAACTTTATACGCAAACGTTATCACATCTGATCTCATCCGTACGTACGAGAAATCATATTCATTTCATTAATCTTTGTTTCATGCAGCGTGACAATGGAACAACATAAATAATAATTAGGGTCCGGATTTTGAGGAGTTAAAACTGTCCTCCAATAAAACGAAGGGGAGGCGCTAGGTCATAATATCTCGATTTCCCAATATCCAAACTCTATTGTGTATAATATTTAACAACATAGTATATGCTTATCGAAATCAAATTATAATTTGATCCTAAGTGAACGTGTGGTAAGATTCGATTACACAGAGAGCTGATGATAATCTGGCGCTCGATGCATAACACAAAGACGCGAGAGCAATACAATCGCGAATACATAATATATAACATAATTACACTATAATACATAACGGAGAGTGTGCCAGTCAGCCCGGCTAGGCTGTCCCAGGATAATCAATATGTAGCGTGTAAAGATTCAAAAAAGTATTCTTATTCTTACTCTAAATCACCAACAAACAGCTCACGATAATACTTCTATCTTGTATCTAAACTGTGCAGTGCTATTACGACCAAGTCGTACATTATAAAAATCACACGCGCGCTTACGGGCAAGTTGGTCGCGTCTATATACTTCTTATAATTCGTCGTTGGCCGTTAATCAAAGGCCGGTGGAATGGAAACTTGTATATTCTCGTCCTTGACATACACGCCCAACCGTTTCTTCGGGCCGGACGTCGCGTTTGCCGTATGAGCAAGAGATAAGATCGCGTGTTCCGTAGTATGAACGAGCTAATTGATATTGTGCTCGTACCTTCTCCCTTTCGTGAATCACATTAAATATTGATGGAAATTTTCCGTCAGACGGCGTAGAAATAGATGTTCTCAACACTTGATAATATTACAAGACACGATCTTAAACGTTAGGAGATTTGAATTATCGTTCATCGATGGATAAAATCTCTTTTGCCATTGTATACATTTCTTATTAGATAAATATTCTTTGTTTCATATACGAGTATATTTCCACGTTCGTAATATAGTAATATCATATGTCATTGATTAATAAGATAAAAAATTAAATTTGGTCGTCTCTTGTTTTTAGCAATGAATTCGTATGAATCCAAGAAGGGGGGGAGGGGGTGCACTTTGCATTCCATAATCGATATAAAAATTTTCTCTTGCATATGTGGAATACTTAAAGATGTAAAAAGACAATATATAATGAGATTCGATGATCATTATAGATCTTTTTTTACAAGCTATCTATAATTACAATTAATATTAATGAATATAGTTTATACATTAGACACAAAATATCCTTCTTCTCTCTTGAAAGATTCACAATATTTAGAAACGTTTGAAGTGCACCTGCAACGTTTTCGTCGATATGGTTAGACATAATTTGTGTCGCATGTCAAGCTCTCAGGAATTTACTTTAACACCCTGTGGTTTAGATCGTGGTAGTCATATGATACAAAAATTATGAATGTATCCATCTGTGACTCTTTAAAGAAGTAGCCTTATCATTGGTTTCACAAATCTAAAAATTCAGCATCCCGCAAATTTCCTGTTTCGAATAAAACTACATTCCTGTTACGTGGCTACCTTCCTGAGTGACCGCTAGCACCTTTCACTAAGTATTTATACGAATTACGGCACTTTCGCTGCCGCATTGCTATACCAATATACTATATATCATATCTACATTGAGCATATCGTCTGCCAGTTGTCACAACTGGAGCCGGTAATTTGTGATAGGATCAAAGTCTTTTTGGTGAGTGGAATTTAAGGCCATCACGTATCCCCATAGTCGCATGGCGGTCGCGCATACCTTTTGTATCTCGCGAACCTCCTCGAAGTCCAGGTCGGCCCGCCAGTGAAATGGCGCGACCTTGGAATTACGGAAGGTGCTCGACACCCCGCCCACGTCGTTCTTCGTGTGCGTGTCCAAGAATCTTTTCACATTTATGTGAAAGTTCAAACCATAAAAATTGTAAAGTTCGTTCACATGTCTGTAGGGATCCACGGACAGATCTTCGTAACGCACCACCCTGTTTATCACGTACAAAGATTAAATGTTTTATATAATTTATTTTATTGCAAAATTTTATAAAGTTTACAAATCATTTGTAGCTTTTTGTGTTCAATTTTTGCAAATATTGAGCATATAGTTTAGAAAATTAACAGTATGATAACGTGATAAAAATGCCATACCTGAAAGAACGTGGATATTTTTTCGACAGTTCTACCGCTGCACTGAAATCCGATACCATGTCTGCGCAGACCAAAGCCGGATCAGAGCAGTCGGGCTTAGCGGGACACCATTCCCTGTGTTTTCTGGATTGCAGAATGCCTCTAGGATCGCGGATGAGTAGAACTAGTCGTACACCTAAACTATAATACAAACGAGCGCATGTTCGTAATATCCAAATGATATCTAAAAAATATTTTCTCGTGCTTTATCATGAAATAAATGGTTTTATCATGAGTTCTTACTCTTCCTCGGCTAAAAGGCTCTCTGCCACACGCAACCTCAGTCGCACAAGCTTCATTGATTGGAATGGAAAGAGTCGACAAAATTTGGAAACGAAACGCGGATCCCAGCAGATGTGTTTATGCGCTTGGCATTGTCGCCATAAATGCGTGTTGTGATTGAATACCCAAGGATGAGTCTTCCCATAATCCAGGTACCGATCTAAGTAATTATGATCGTACGCAATTATTAAATGACTATGTTCTCAGGCGAATAGAAATTTAAAGATATGTGAAATTACCAAGTTCCTTGTATTCGCAATTCAACAGAGAAATTATCCTTGTCAAGGATTCCTCAGCGAGCGGCGACTCTCGGATTTGCACAATTCCGTAGTCGAGCAACGGTTCGTAATGATAAAAATTGGCCGGATGCGCATTCACCACGTCACCGAGGAACGTGCTGCCGCTTCTCCAACTCGTCAGAATTACACTTCTCATGGGTCTACCGCCCCTCTCCATCACCAGATCTTCAAGTTTGCTATAAGAACAGGTAAAAAGCTAAACGTTCTGATTTTCAACGGTACGAACTACATTCCGGCGTGGTTTACCTCACATTTATCCCATATCTTCCGTTTGGAAACTCATAATTTTCCATTTCCTTTTTAATCGCCTTCCTCTCTTGATCGATCACCTCTTGAATTTCGGTGATCGTGGCATTGTCCGCGGATCCCGTAATATATGCCTAAAAAGCAGATTGAGGCCGATTATTAAACGGGAAATTATTACTTGCTATCTATTAGCAACATTACAGATAAATGCAGTGTTAGAAGGTACTTTATCTTTGGAACGTATGCGATTAATCTCATTTATATAATATCTCTATTAAATGCGATATACATGTCCTAAATAAGAAAACAGAAAAAAGTTCACATTTTAAAAAATTTAATTATACATAAAAGCAGCAGGCAGTTTAATTACTCCACTAACGAAGATAAACTTGAAAACTCATACAAGTGTTAATTTATTTTAAAACAATATTTTTATATCTTTATCTTTTTATACGTATATTAAAGAAATAAAATATACGTAATAAAGATGAATAGCGTTCATATTTCGTAAATAAGCCATAGATATTTAAATTCATAGGCAAGAACAGAGGAAATGCGTCAGTGAAAAGCTAACACAAGTAGAAACATACAACGAGTAGGCGCTTTGCGAAGTAATAATTTATTCAATAAATAAAGCTTAGTATCAGCCATCATGCAGCAAAAGAAAATAAAGTCTCAAATTAAAACGCGAATTATCTTCTGTTACTAAAAATATGAATTGATTTTATCTCATTTTCTTTTTCTATTATTTAACAACTATTTAGTAATCACTAATGTTACAAACATCTATTTTAAAAAGAGATAAAAAATGCACATTTGATTACACTTTACAGTTATCAGTACATAAAATGGAAAATAGAGGAAAAAAGAAACCGTCTTTAAGAACAAGAGTTAACTTACGGCTAGTTATGCTTTGCGTTACATAAGATAAAGTTTTAAAACGCAAATTATCTTTTATTGAAAATATGAATTTTTTTAGTTTTATTTTATTTTTTTTCTATCATTTAACAACTAGTTAGTAATTACTGATGTTACAAACATCTATTTTAGGACGTGATAAAAATGCATATTTTATTACACATTAGAGTTAATAGAAAATGAATGAAAAATAGAGGAAAAAAGAAGTCTTTAAAGTTGTCTTTAAAGACAGGAGCTAGTTCGACTAGTTACACCTTTTGCTACACTGGCTGTGTCAATATTACGATAAGATAAGACATTCGAACAATAAATGGCGTTCTATCAGTAAACAATTATTAATAAAAAGTGATATCGTTTGCACATTCAAATTCGATACGTGCGTACCTGGCTTACCGTTACCGGCTCTTGGATTTTGGTGGTCCGCGGCCTTATCTCAACATCCTATATCGAAGAAGAAAAAAGCATCGACGTTTTAGCGTTTCGATTGTGCACCTCGCGTTGTGAGCACGAATATATTCGCTGAATGTAAACAGTCGTGACATGGAACAATGATTTTTCTCCCTCTTTCTCAGTCTAGGTAGCGTGTTAACGTTTCTGAAGGATGCAAAAGTGCAAGAGATACCCGTGAATATACCGTGAGACTATGGTAATTGTTAAGAGTGAGAGTGAATGATTAAAGGTGCCAGTCTACGCACAAACGTGCTGATTTCGACAATTATATTACAGGTGTCTCTTTTCATCAAATACCCCCTGGTGAAAATTTTTATTGGAATTTTTAAACGAATTGGAACACTTTTCAGAAATACTGAGAAAGTGTACGTCTTTTCTTAGAATTTTTCATACATGTAAATTCTGAAATATTTTCAGACTTCAAAGTTTATAGATTTTATAAGATTTCATTAGAAATTATAGAATGAGAAATCTTAGAAATCTTAGGATATTTCATACATATATGAAAAACCTTAGAAAAGATGTAAACTTTGTCAATGTTTCTGAAATATTCCAAACCATATAAAAAATCTGAGAAATGTTCTAAAAAGTTATAAAATTATACAGAAATTCTGAAATTTACATAAAAATTCTGAAAAATATGAAAAATTTTCACCAGGACCATACAAACTGTCGAACGTTGCTAAACGTAATTGAGCATCATTGTAAAGAAGATGAATTGCAACAAGCCGTGAACTTACACTCGTTGATCTCATTTCCGACGTCTCTGATAGAATATATCGCAGTTTATAAAATGTGTCATTGTTTAGGGTTGCGATGCTATTTTCGATAGGGAAACGATGTGTGAAAGGGAGAGAGGAAGGGAAGAGAGCCAAAAAGAGAAGGAAACGGGAGAAAAGTCGCGTGTCGGTTCCCCGCATGCGTTGCCTCGCGTTAACGTAAGAGATGAATAAGGAAAAAAAAGAGTTACGTGCGAAAGTTATAGACTTTTACCGTCAGAAAGAGAGCGTGTTTGGCGTGAGTCAATTTAGTGCAATCCCCATCTCTGAATTTTTACTGACCGATATCATCGGCTGCAGTCGATGCTCGAGATAGCTGCTGTAGCGCTGGTTGAACGCTAGGAAGAAAATGCAGACGGACGCCAGGGCTACCAGACCGTAGAAGCTCAGCCGCTTCGACATCCTTATTCCTAGAAAGCGCAGGAACTTGAAAAGACAAAAGATCATTTATGCAGATTGACGGTGATGCACCGTGGCGGGATGGAAACGCAATCGCGTTTAAAAACTTAATAAAAACCTACAAAAAATGCTAGAATTGGAACACTTGTTAATTTTAATAATTAAATATGTATTTCTAAGAAAAAATGAATATTTGTACAAATAACTAATAATTTCTACAAATTTCTATTGTACTTATTCATAAAAATTTTTTTCGCTAGAGTAAGCTACTTAGAAATGCATAGAATGTTGTAGTTCAACACAATTTTACCGAAAAATTCATAGAAATCATAGAAATGATGTACGAAAATACAAAAATTTAGAAGTGTTCCAATTCTAGCATTTCCATGTAAATTTTTTGTAACATTTCTTAAATTTGTGTAGAATTTTGAAGATTTTTCCGCCAGGGCCACCTTTTCTGCAGCAAGATTAGTACACTGTACGTACATGTACTTGCAAATGAATTGTTTGCATATACAGTGCTGTTTTGCAGATATTTGCTGCAAAAAACGAGCTATCTCGAAGCAGATTTTTCCCATAACTGCAGTAAACAGTCTGTAAATAGTGCCCGCAATCTGTCAGCAGACTGACATAAGGTTCTTTCCGCAGAAGTAGTGTGTAAATCACGAAAGAAAAAATGCTGTAATTCTTGCAGCATATGTGCAAGTTTCTTGCAAGAATCTGCCTGCAGAGACGTAATCTTTCGGAAGACTTGAGCAGAATGAAGAAACATATCATAATGTCCTGCTGATAGAATCTGTCAAGATCTGCTGCAAGATTTATAGCAGTCTTGCGGCAGATTGCTACTAGGATATTATTTAAGTAATAATTGCTTAAGAAGGTACTCTGGTTTGAAAAGCTGGAAAAAAGATATTTTTTCAGGAATTTTTTTTAGAAAGATTAAAATGTCTTTCTAAAAACATTAATATCAAACTTACTCTTCTACTATCAAATATTTTTTTAATTTAAAAAATGCTACTTTCTCATGTACTATACATTGATCATTAATAGCTTGCAAAAAAAGATGCGCAGAGAGATAAATAATAGCTTGACATGCAAAACAAAAACAAAGCTTATTTAAGAGAAGTGGAACTATGATTGGAATTAGAATAAAAGTACCCAAATTTGACAAAATGGCAGCCTTAGTAAGAATTTTTTTATTTTTCCCGCAAATTTTTATTTGTATTTTTTTTAGAAACAAATAAATACATAATAATTACTCTAGTTTCAGCCAGAGACATTTTGCATTTGTAGAAAAAAAAATTCAATATAATCCAATATTTTAATCTAAGATATTCATCACTAGATTAAAAAACTCGGTTTCGAGAAAAATTATTTTAAAGTTTCAAATACACTTTTGTATATAATATGTGATTTATAACTTTGTCAAAACATAAAGTATCGACCAAACGCTTGGGCAATATATTTTAAAGACTTCAAATATTAAAAATATACATTTAAAAAAATCGATTTTTTTGATCTTTCAAACCAGAGTACGCTCTTAAATATTAAAAAAAATTTATTTAAAATTCTGTTTATTTAAGTATTAATTATTTTAAAAGGATATTCTCGCTTTCGACTATTACTATTTTGATATTTTTATAAAAAGCCTTTAATTTTTAAATTTCGATAACTTTTAGCTCGTATTGTATAACCAAAATATCCTTAAAATTTTACAATTTATATGTTAATAAAAATTTTTACAAGTCCTTTATTCTGCTTTTTATCTCTCTCTGTTTAAACTATTAAAAAATAATAATCGATTTTTTGAAACTCGAAAGCGAAAATATTCCTTTGAATTAAAAAAATGACAGAATTTTTTAAATTTTCTAACCAAATTTCACGAATTTTGCTATAGTTAGTGCAATAACGTGACTCGATAGGGCGAGCTGCAGGAAAATATGAATATTCAACGCTTTATTTTCGCAAAGGCGCGAAAAACCGTCCGCGGTAATTAAACGTTACGTGAATAATTATACCGCGATTAAAGGAAAGGAAAAAAAAACTCCGCTGTGCGCGGCTCTCCGCGCTCATTAAAATTTCTTCGCGTAATCGCGTAGTAAGAATTGGCGCGGTGGGCCTGATTAAATGAAATCACGAATAGGTGAAGCAGGGAATCTTTTTCCTTCCTTTCTCTCTCTCTCTCTCTCTCTCTCTCTCTCTCTCTCTCTCTCTCTCACTCTCGACGTGTTCGCCGATAAACGAGGACACGATAAGACACGAGCGCGACGAAACGATCGATCGCGAAATTAATTGCGGGCGGCAGGAGCGGGTTCCGCGCGATTCGTCTCACCTTTCGCGAAATGAAATCCACTGCTAAACGATGAGGCCTCGCCATCGCTCGTCGTTGAGGAATAAAGTTCTTCCTTCACCGAGACTACCAGGCACAGCGCAGCGCGGCATACTAGAGCGGCGAAGAAAGAAGAAAAAGAAAAGTATTACTCCATGCGGAAGTCGCCTCGCAATGAGTTTCACCTTGCGGAACCTCGTCGGCGCACTTTGTACCGTCGAATTTTAAACGCGTCGCACACGCCCGGTGTCTGGCAGCTTTTTTTTTACGTTTCGCGCGTCCACGAACGGGACACGTCGTCTCCGGGGGGTTCGCGCGCGGTTTGCACGCTTCTCTCCCCTCTCCCCGATTAGCGGCCGTTCTTCGGAGTAACGAGTAGCCGAGGGTGGAGCAGGACCGGCTTTTAATTACTCGCAAGATCGCACACGTGCACGAGCAACGCGTTCTATTCGCTCCGGAAGGAAAGAGGACGACGACGTTGACGATGACGTTTCAAGAACGGACGCGACCACCACGCATTCGTCAACCGTCAACTATCTCGCGGCCAAGTGCAGCGGACGCGTGAAATCCGCTTCTCCGTTTCGATGCCGCGGTGTGATTACGCGTTACGACAAAGCATCGGCCGCGAAATTCGCTCGTTGGAGCGGGGACAGAGGAGGAGCGGGAAAGGAGGAAGACGAGGAGGAGAAGGAGAAAAAGGAGGTGGCGGCCACGCTCTTTATCGCGTCCGTCGAACGCAATGGAATTTTCTCTCTTTCTCTCTCACCTCGGAATCGTGCTCGTGCACTCGCTGGCGCGCATTCGGCCAGCTCAACCACGGCGCTGGAGCGACAACAACGGGAGTCGCGGCGACGTGCCGCG
>QKQZ01002379.1:217-24460 GCA_003595255.1 Solenopsis fugax | reverse complement strand
ACCCTCGCGATTCGGCTCGACCTTCGCGCGCGCGAGAGAACGAGAGGGAGAGAAAGAGAGAGAAAAAGAGAAAAGGAGCCGAGCGACGGAAGGGTGACGGCGAGAGGGAGCCGAGATATTACGGAACGGTGGAGCGAGCGAGAGGCCGCAGGCGAGAGAGAGACAGCGAACAGGTGCAAAACTACACCGCCGTGTAGAGGTCCCCGCGTAAGGGAAGAGCCAGACGGAGTGGAGGTGAGAGAGAAGGCATACGGAGGAGAGCAGTGACATGGCGTCGTTAGCGATGTCAATAGCGAAAAGTGAGTTCATCGTGGGTGGCAAGTACAGGTTGATGAGGAAGATTGGCTCGGGCTCCTTCGGCGACATTTACCTCGGCATCAACATCTCCAATGGCGAGGTAAGCCATCCTTCTCGGCCAATCTGCACGACCTACTGCTGGACTGCTGTCTGCCTGCCAGTCAGCCAGCTCGGTTCCCTCTGTTCGCGTTTCTCGTTTCCCGTCTCGCGTTTTCTTCCCGTCCGCGTCGAAGCACTTCGTGCGACGAGACCGAAGCTCGGACGGCGGAGAGACCGGACGAGACGAGATGGGACAGCCGTTCGCGAAACGGCGCCGCGACATGTCGACCGCGATACCTGATGTCGACGACAGAAGGAGGCTCCTTCTGGCCGTCGAGATCCGCCGTGGTCGACGTGGTTTGGAGACGTGACCGTGTGCCGTTCGCGTCGCGAGTTCGTCTCCCGACGATCGTCCCGACGGAAAAGCTCACCGCGGGGACACGTCGCGAGTGACGTATGTATGCACGCACGTATGTCTGGACGCGGTCGAGATAAATATAAGCTTGTAACAGCAATTATCGGGATCCCAACTGCGCGCATATTTAGCATATCGTTCGCGAAAGCGATACAAGTTTCTTATTTTTCCCGCTGGGACTTCGGCAAAATTGAACGACGATTGGAGTCCGATCGACTAATTCTAGCTTCCTGGTAGTTTCATTTGCAGATAAAGAAAATCGTGTTAACGAGAACGCTCCAAATGACGGGACTATTGTTCCGTTTGTTTTGCAAACTTCCTTTTTGACAATACCATTGTTAGTACACTGTATGTTTTATCTCGAGCAATGTTCGCGTGTGATCTACACATATGTGGCAATACATTTGTCGGTTTAATAAGAAAAACATCATAAGATGATAACATTATCCTGATGATGGATAAATAATAACGAATAGGAAATAGGATTTAACTAAAATTTAGATAAACATGGAGATGTAAGTCTTGTGTAAATAAGAGAATTTACATAAACTCAGTACACATTTACATAAATTCAGTACATTTTCATGTAAGCTATGTATATTACCTCTCATAATTATCAAGAGAAATTTAGTTCATTTTTTATTTTTCTAAAATTTTCAATTGTAATTCTATCTATTGTTATTCCTACAACACAAATAAGCTTAAAAGACATAGGAAAGTCAGAGAATAGTAAGAAGACAGCAATAATATTATTCTATTTATAGAGATGCTTGTAAGCATCAAAATTATTAAATAGATTAGCAATTTAATTTTCATGATATCACATTTCTGGGTTCTTCTAAAGTTGTGTTTTAAATCCGGCAAGTGTGTAGCGCGCAGTTTGGGGAGTTTTATAATTGTTTGTAAATTCACTTAGAAAGTTATTATTGAGCACTAAGATCTATTTTTGACTAGTATAGCCATTCCCATTATTTAAATGTGCTAATTATTCTGTTTATTTACACATTGTTTGCAACCTATGTGCTAAGATGTAACTTCAAAATGCAGTTAATAATATCAGTAATATATAATTGTTTTCATTTTAGGAAGTCGCAGTTAAGTTGGAGAATATGCGAGCCCGGCATCCGCAGCTTTTATATGAATCAAAGCTGTACAAAATATTACATGGTGGTATAGGAATACCACACATACGTTGGTAATTATCGTATTCGTTTTTATAGTTTATGTATTTTATTTACCTGTATCTATCATGTAATGATATGAAATAACATTTAATAAATCATTACACAGTAGGATTCATATAAATTAAAATGTTAATTAAAAGCTGGTGTGAGTCAGACAATCAGTTGATAGGGATTTTCCTTTCCCCAGGTATGGCCAAGAACGTGAGTACAATGTTCTTGTCATGGATCTTCTTGGACCATCTCTGGAAGACCTTTTCACCTTCTGTTCAAGAAGGTTTACAATCAAGACAGTCTTAATGTTGGCAGATCAGATGATTGGTAGGATTGAGTATGTTCATTGCAAACATTTCATTCACAGAGACATAAAGCCAGATAATTTTCTAATGGGAATTGGGCGCCATTGTAATAAGGTGACACATTTTTATCTAGTCATCTTTCGATAATATATTCGAAATATCACACGCAGCGCGCTAAATTACATAATGAACGTTTCAGCTATTCCTCATCGATTTTGGATTGGCTAAAAAGTATAGAGATAGTCGCACAAGATTGCACATAATATACCGCGAAGATAAAAACTTAACGGGCACTGCAAGGTATGCTTCTATCAATGCGCATCTTGGAATTGAACAGAGCCGTCGTGATGATATGGAATCTCTCGGCTACGTTCTAATGTACTTCAATCGGGGATCGTTACCCTGGCAAGGACTCAAAGCTGCGACGAAGAAGCAGAAATATGAGAAAATTAGTGAGAAAAAAATGTCCACGCCAGTAGAAGTCTTATGCAAGGTACGCCAAAGGAATTTTCTCCTGTCTTATATCATTATAGGTACATTCATGACAGGAAGAATATCATTTTTCAGGGATTTCCTGCCGAATTTGCAATGTATTTAAATTATACGCGAGGTCTACGCTTTGAAGAAAGCCCGGATTACATGTATTTACGCCAACTTTTCCGCATACTTTTCCGTACATTAAACCATCAATATGATTATACATTTGATTGGACGATGTTGAAACAAAAGGCAGCGAGTAGTAATATTAGCGGCGGAGTGTCAACAGCTGGACCAGGTCTCTCTCAAGGTGCTCAAGGTGCTCAGGGGCAAGGGCAAGGCCAAGGACAGGCACCTACTCAGGCCAACGCTCAAGCAGGTGCACTCAAAATTTTTGGAATTAATCATTCGCAGCATGTCTACGTATAATTTGTAGACTCCTTTAGCAATGTATATACATCTCGCGCCATCATTTCATATCATAACAATCATCGCATGGGGGCAATTACGTTTTAAATTGAAACTTCTCTCAGAAACTAATATTCTACGTCACTATTTCGTTAATTCGAAATTTTTATATTTTTTGATTATGTTGTTTACATGAATTATGATTTTTTAACAGCCAATTTCAATCTTAAAAGATGGTTGGAGTCCTCCAAAGTCAACATTTCGATTGGCACAAATCATTCTTCCAAGAAGCAATAACTCTGGGGCTTCTTAAATGCTTTTTCCTTCTTCCCCGATGAGAAAATTGGCACGGCAAAAAATTTTTTTGGAGAAAAAAAGATTTTCTTTACTATTTATTAATAATAATCACTGAAAACACTAATGGAAATATAAGTATGCTTTTATGCTATTTAACATTCACTTAAACGATTAATTCTATTCCATAATGAATATATAAATCTCTATGCCCTTTTCTCTCTTATTATACATTAAAATTCTTAAAAGTCGTTTACGAAGACTCACATATTTCTCTCATATACATATTTATAAAGATTTTCACATTATTTCTCTCATCTATTGTTTAACGTTCCTATATTTTTATTATTATTTAATAGCTTTTACATCTTAATAATTATTATAGGTTTTTATAGATACTGAATGTTTTTTGAGAATATTGTTGAATGATTTGAAACACAATATATCTAAATTTATTATACATATATATTAAATGTTTTTTTAATTTTATACATTAAATTTAAAGGCTTAATGCGTTTATTATCTTTTCGCCTATCATTAATTTAATTGATGAACTTACATTTCAACATCTTAATATAAATTTTAAATCAAATGTACTGTTCCTTGCGTGTAATGCAAAATTGCATAATAACAAGTAACACATTTGCACATTTTGCTGCCATAATGCAGAAACAAGCGAAGTAACATCGATATGAAAGCTACATTTGCACTGTTATCACATTATTTATAGCAGAATTAACGAAAAGTGTGATAATTATTTTCTATAATTTCAAAATCGATTTTATTTGTTCCAGGAGCGCGCTAAGACTATAACTCCTCATTGTAGCAACAATCTCGATCGCGATCACTAAAGTGTTTCAAACGAGGTACCGAATTTCTTACAGAAATTATCCTTCAAAGAGTCATATCAGTCAACACTCTAATTTCGTGTAAAGTGAGAACGTGACGTATATAATTACGAATGTAACTACGAATGTGGCATTTGCGCAAATGCGACAGAGGGAACACGGTATCACACATTTACTGAATCACACGAGATATTGTAACATTGAGGCAACTTAGAGTTTCGGCTGATTGAACTTTTTGGATTTTGAAATCCGAGTGAGAGACCAGCCAGCCAGCCAACCAGAAAATGGCTTGTTCTTATGTTATTACGTATTTAATTTACCATTGGTAATCATTGAAAATAAAGATTTTGTTGCCCTGAAGAAAGAAATTGTAAGGGAATACACGTATTATCGGGCTTATACAATATGGGTGATTCAATTCGCAAAATTGTGCAACTTTCATGGAGAGAAAGAGAGGAAGAACGTTCAGACTTCTTATTCTCAGATGCTCGCGTTAATCTGCGGAGCGCGCGCGCGTGTGGTGTAAAATTTTATATCTATTCTACAAACAGAAAAAGAGATATGAAAAATATATGAATGTTTCATGAGAGTATGAGCACTATCGTGGTAATTGATATTCTGCTTCCTAAAAATTTTGTTTTGTCTTCAGTATATAGCGTGATCATATAGTGTATATGGAGTGTTGAGAAAGTGTTAATATTTTTCTTAACAAGGACGTCAATAGTATCAAAGGCACCATTTCATACTTTTGGTACGTTTGACCAGAATAATTTCTTTTTATATAAACGAACAGATTACGTCTCTCTCCGATATAATATTGACAAGTTAAAGTAATATTAAAGATACCTTAATGTTAAGGCAACAATCTAACTTTTAAGTATGTACCGTACTGTATCGAGTAACGAGTACTCCATCGAGAAACGAACAAACGACTAACGATTCTATTGTAGAAATATCCCTCGATTTACTCTCTTTCTGTCTGTGAATATGTTTATTATGAATCACAGAAGTAAAGAAGTTGCTGAAGAAGAAGAGGAGAAGAAATTTTGAGCAGTGGGAAGTAGTTACAAGTTTACTTTCATCTAGATAATGTAAAATAAAATTATCTCGTACGGAAAGTATTCCTGTAACTGTGAGGCTCTAGCTGGATAATTCTTCCGTATATAGTTTTTAATAGCCGAGACTGTGCAGTAGCTATTTCACGTGCTGTTGCTTCAAGATTAAGTTTGATATTTTGTATACACATTAAAGGACTTCATACTTCATCGTGACCAACGTTTTTCGTACATGCATACACATACATACCGAGAGAAGTCGCCTCGAGACAAGTCAGAAATAGTTATTGATATCGGCAGATGCTAAAGAACTATCGTTTTTATTCATACCATTTAAGATTTTAGTTGTATTATTTGTTCTATAGCTGCTAAACTCTTCACGTCCATGTTTCTGCGAGCATTAGTTTTCCAAAAGAGTGTTACATATGATCATTATCTTAATACGAATAATATTAGTGTGCGTTACACACGTCCTCGTCGTGGAAGGTACTACCAGTCGTCCGGTCAGCTTTAAGTACGATTACAATAATGAATTTAACTGAAATCTTAAAGCTTATTGTATCCGAAGAAGCGCGGATTACGCTGCCTGACGGACACACTTTTGAGAATATGAAAAAGATATAATCAATAACCATCCTCGATTGAATGCATGGTTAATTATTATTATTATTATTATGAAGGGGGTAAATGAAAGTGTGTAAAAGTGCGTATCAACATGTGAGAATGAATGAGCGAGTAAGTTAATAAAAAGTAACTAACGATATATGCACTTAAGTACTCCGCTATGTGTATGTGTGTATATATATACACGTACTTGAGATACATCGCATATATGTATGTGTATGCATATGCACGTATACATGTCTGTATGTATAATAAAATTGTGACAGTAATTAAGGCATACCTTATTTCATAAATATTTGAAGAAAATACATCAACGGTTTACTGCTCCTTTTATCTCTACAAATAAAAAACTGGAATAAATTGTATTATAAATTTCTGTTTCATTAAATGTTAATCTTGATGATGATTTACAAAATCGGCTGTTGTGTACAATATGTAGTAACAGCCTGGTAAAAGTTTTTCATATAAAAAAATATTATATATACACATAATTATATACAATACGTCCACACAGGTTTCTCTTTCCTTGTATATCTGTATATATACATACAAAGAAAAAATAATAAGAATTGAAAAATGATTAGAAAAAAATTTTTTGTTGGTTTTTACAAAAAGTAAAATTAGCATTCTACAATGTTTTATATATAGGATGTCCGGAAATTCGCGACTTAAAATATTTTTAAATTAAACAGTTATTTTAGTTATTTTTAATTATAAATTTTTTTCTTATTTGCTCAAATTCTATTTTTTATAAAATAATATTAAAATTATTATTTTTTTTGTATATTCGTTATATTCGAGCAAAGATTATACAAGAAAACAAAAACATGTGAACACACACACACACATATTTCTATATGAAAAGTTTTTTACCGGGAGTGAAAGTGTTATGTGATGTCTGGTCAAGATAATAGATCATACCTCTATAAGACCACATCACTTTCTATTATTGTGATACCATCACCGTATAGAGTGTACATACAAAACACTTATGTAAATATTTTTAGACCATATATATTTGACAATTCTTAAAGGCATATATATATATATATAATATACAGTAAAGCCGTGGAGGCACATGATTTTTCTTCCGTATTGTTAATACTAAATAACATTGTGTTTACAAACGTAATGAACACTGAAAAAAAGCCTCCCAGCTGCGATGCGCCGGTCATCGCGCTGTAGCCCATCGGAAATAAATAAACATTGCAAAAGTGCAAATTACGAATTACTAGATCAGCCCTGTACCTTTTTCACAACAATACAAGGATATGACATAAATTCTCTGTATAAAAGTTTAATGCTGCGTTCGTAACAGTATAATTAGCTAGCTTCTCTTTTTATAAAGCACAACGGGTGTACGGCAACGCAGTACAAAATATTGCTACCGTAAAAAAATTATTAGAAAAAGATAAGTCTCTCTCTTACACGACATATCTGAGGATTTTGTGTGATCACATACCTTGTCACGAGAAATAAATAATAAAACAATGCGGGTTCTTAATAATATAGTAGAGTGTGAATTTTCCTAAGTTCTTGAGGTCCTACATTAACGGAAAAGGACTGTTCGGGACCGTTGTGAGGGATCTTTATTTCGGCAGCGAGTAATTTGCGTTTCTGCATCGCTGCTGCCATCTCACGATTCGGATACACGGCGAAATTCGCTTCCGCTCTTCCACCTGGCGTACGTTTGATAGCTTCGCGACGTACTTGAGCCTAAGAAAAAGACATACAATTATATTTTAAGCATTTAGTATTTCGACATTGCATTAATTTGCACTACTGAGAGAAAAAAATTACTAAATTTAAATAAATATGTTATTAGTAAATACTATTCACACAAATAACTCTTTTATATCAAACTAGTAAAATTTTTACTTCAAATAAATAATATTTACTATAATTTTCACTTGTTTGAATAAATTATTTAAATAGTACTAATAATATATTTATTAAAATTTAATAATTTTTTTCAGTGTATTTATTTGTACTTACCACTAACTCATCAACTCGTTCCTTCAGTTGCATAATGTTTCTCTGTCGTTCCAGTAAATAATGATAAGACATTTCGGGTACTTTACGCCTCAAATCTGGTACTGTCGGATACACCAGAGTCTTTTCTACATCCTGAAATAAACGTACGCAAACAAATGTATTCAATTGCAGGAAAATATTTGGATGTAATAATCGATAATGATTAGTGATTACCTTGACGAGATCACTGGTCTTTTTTCGCAATTCTTGAATTTTCGTATCCAGAGACTTAAGATTCGTCGGCGATGGTAACGGTTCCAAACTATCTAACTTTTGACGCAAGACAGCGCACATTATCTTCTTCTTTTGTTGATGCTCGTTATTCAAAGCTTGTTTGAGAGCGTTTATCTCCTGTACATAATATTTGTTATCCAAAGTACTTGTTATCGAAGTTCCTGTAATGCTGTCCGTGCCAGACACTGATATTGTTTTCTTGCCTACTGACTTCAGCTTTTCTTTCAATTGCCCTTTTTCTGTTTCTAAGCTGTCGATATCAGTTTGAAGATGGTCCATTGTTTCTTCGAATTCTTTTTCCTATTAAGGAAAATAATTAGTAAGCAAATGTACAAATAAGATTATAATATACGAGAGTAGAAAAAGAAGTACTTTGCGTTTCAACTGATTCTGCGCCTCTTCTAATTTTCTCTTCAACTTCTCGACATTCATCTCGTGTTCATGCTGCTGCGTCGCATAACGCTTCTCTGCCAACTCCTTCCGCAGCGTCATCTCGGACAGTTCTTCTTGTTTTTCCCGTAAAGCTAATCTCGCCTCACGTATGTCACTGTCTCTTGCTTCGAGTTTTCTAATATGAAAATGTCATCAAATTATCTCAAAGAATCTTTTAATGGTAATTAAATAATGACAATGGAAATGTACGCACCTGCTGAGTATTTTCGTTTCTTCTGACTCCTTCCTTACAGCATTTGCTCTAGTCACAATTGGTGTTATTTGCTCGCTCTCCATAGAGTGATGCTGACTTTGCGTCTGTCCGCTTATGGCTAATTCGTTTTCGCACTCGGCCATCTTCTGCGCCAGATTTGCCGCCAGCTGCTGTATTACCGTTAAGCTGGCCTTGATAGTAGCCACAGGGCCCAAGTCTTCTGTATCGTACACTCTTTCGCTTGACGTCGCGGCCATTTCCTTTAACTTATCAGCCGTTAGTCCCGCGTCTAAATCTGAAAAATTTATTTTGTAAATTATTACAAAGATAAATTTTCCCATTTAAGGAAGCCTACCTAAAAAGATACCTACCGCCATTTTCGGTAATAGCCTGCAAGGCACTCTTCAATAGATACTGAAGTGTTTTTACAATCTTCACGCCGTGCTGGTAGCATGTCAAAAATTGTTCATTGCAATCTTTATCTAACCCTAAATTGGCGCCTACGGTAAACGCTGGACCAACGTGATCGCGCGGTACTCGCCTTCTAGCAGATTTCAAATGTTGCTGGATTACTTCGCACGTCGTCTCGACATGTTGACAAAGCATACCTTTAATAATGAGAATGCGTTATGATATTTACATAAGTCAAATTTAATTAATCAAATATCAAGATTGGATAGGTTGATTTTTTTTGTTAACTAAATTAAGTTAAAAGCTTATAAAATTAATTTAGTTACGTTAAAAGTTACATGAACAAAAAACGAATTCAGTTAAAAATTACATTATACTTAAATTAAGTTCAATTAAAAGTTAATTTTCAAAAATCTTATTTAACTTTTTTAGTTAGATTACTCTGAAATTTAAAGTTTAAATAACAATTACAATATGGATCACTAAATAAATTTAATATTTTATTTGTAAATTAAGTTTATATGAAATAACAGAATATTTTCAGAAATATGGGAATGTACCTTTTTTTGTTTTACTTACGTAAAATTTTATATAACTTAGGAAAAAAGTTATCTTTTTAACTTTATTATTTAATTTTTAACTTGTTCTTACTCAATCTTGCCAAATATTACATACCTATATCAGCACCCTCTCCTTGTATCAATGTTTTGATCGCCGCAGCGTCAGAAGCTATGGCGTCGCACGTATTGCCTAAAGTTCTCGTGCCGTTTACAATCAGGCGCGCCTGATTGATAGTCGTACTCTCGCCGAAGAGCACGGAGAACATTGTGGCGAAGTACCCGCAGCACTTTTCGATCGCGTCCATCGGCAAATTTTCGTCCAACTGATCTCTCTTAGCCAGCTCTATCAACGAGTCCAAGGACTTCTCCTGCGCTGCCATTTCCGGATAAGCGGCTCCCGCTTTAAGTAACATCTCCGAGTTACAAGAGTTTAAAGCCGATTCAAAGCAGCCCAGGGTGGTTTGTAAAGCGTACATGTGCGAGCACAGACGAGATCTGAACGAATACTGCGCTACCGAGTGGCCTCTCACTACAGAAGTCCTGTAATTAAAAGATTAAATATTGCACAAGAAATCTAAACAAAGTTTGCGTGATGAAATAGAATTATTATTACCTGTCTATTTTTTCGATCGACCTGTACTTTTCTCGAACTTGTGAGATCAATATTTCTGTCTTTTGTGTCATTCTTGGTATTAATAAGAGCATTAATATCGCATCGTGATCTCCACCACGAGTTAAAAATGCGGGAGGCATAAAAGATAATAAATAAGACACGTGATTTCGTGCCTCCTCGGCATCTAAGCGACGCAGTTCGAGATCGACTGCCTTGGTTTGCGCTCGGGTTTCAGCGAACGTTTTCTGGAAGTCTAATATCTCCGCAAGTTGTTGGTCCGCACCTAAACCGTATATAAAAATTCATAAATAACTTGTGTTACTTAATGAAATTTCATATGTATCAGCATTTGCTATCCTACCTCGAACGTTAGTCTTTGTAGACTCCGTCGACTGAACCCGTTGCTGCAACTGCAAACATTGATCCTGCAACTGATGTGTGAGTTCGCGGAATTTTGTGATGGTCAATTCACGATCCGCCAACGTCTCCAGCGCGGCATCTCGGTGCCGCTGGGCGTCGCGCGCTGCTCCAAGTGCGAGATCCAATTCTTCGCGAAGTTCTAGCTCTAATTCTTTGGACGATTCAGCCAATTGATCCGACATGTCCTGAACAAATTCGCAGTATATTCATTATATAAGTTTGTTGAAAATTATATATCTTTTATAAGTACAGGTACTACGTACTTGCAGAGCTTCCAAATCCGCAACAGCTTCTTCCAGTTCAGCCACTTTTTCTTCCAACGCCATTTTTTTCTCGCCTAGCATTTCGACCATTTCTTCAGCTCCTAATGCCGCATCGACCTACAAAAGAAACGTTAAAGCGTTTAAATGCGAATATAAAATGTTATTACAAATTGTACAAGCAAAATATACCTGTTCTTGTAGATCCGCTATCTGATGTTCCATTTCTTCGACCCGCGCCGACAACTTCTCTTTTGTGCGACCCAATTCCAAGATCTCAGATTTCTTCTGATCCATATCCTTTTGCAGTTTTTGGAATTCATGTTTCTCGTGCGCCGACAAATCGCGCATTTTCACAAGCGTTTCGCGCAATCTGTTATTTTGCTGTTCTAATTGTTTCACCTCGTAGCTTGAAACTCCCGTAGTCGCTCCACCGCCGGCTGCCTTATTTGCGAAAATAATACCATTTAAACGTACAAAAAAAAAGATACAAGAACCTTATGAAAATTAGATGAAATATTATACCCGCTCAGACATTTCTGTGCGTAATATCTCTAAATCCAATGTTTGTTCTTCCAATTTTTCTTTGAGTTGCTCTAGTTCGATCTGAAGAGTTTCAGCCTTCTCTTCCGCCATTTCTTTATCCAATGTAGCCATTTCTACTGTTTCCGCAAGATCAGACATTTCCTCTTGGTATTGTTCCCTCGCTGCGTGGGCTTCTCTAGTTTCTTGCCGAGCTCGTTGAAGTTCTCTTTGAAGGCTTGCCTATGATAACACAAATAGCAAAAGTAGAAATTAAAAGATTTATTCACGAAAAGGATAAACTCGTTAATTAAAGATCTCGTAATTTTCGAAATTTAATTGATTCTTTTGGCATGTTTGATATTATGTATACTTACTTGACTCTCCATGACTTTGGCTTTAAATTCAAGAAGCTGTTCAACTTGAAGTTTCGTCTTTTCGTAGTCTTTCATCCTCTCCTTGTCTTGCATTCGTTTGACACGCAACGTTTCTACTTTCTCGGTAAGATCACGTACCTATAATATTTATATACATATATCATAACCCTATACAACACAGGATATGTAGTTTTACATTATAAGGGAACAGTAATAAAAAGATCTTTGAAGTGGAAAACTTGTAAAATTTACCTGAGACTTCAAATTATCGTTCTCTTGCACGAGTTGCAAGTGCGACAATTTTTCTTCCACCAGATTCGCGGCCGCCGCCGAACCCGCCATCACCTGACCGGGTACGAATTGTGGTTTCAACGTTTCTACAAAACCTGTCTGGATTACAGAAAGGGGAAAAATAAAATATATTTGCGTTCTGCGCCACGTTGGGTGTTCTTTTTATTATCGCATGAAAGAATTATCGCCAAAGAGCTTCTTCAAAGTCCTCTGGACCTGTGTACCTGTGCCAGCTTAAAACGCATATACACACACGGTATATATAACTAAACGGTATATGGATGGCGCAAACAAAGATAACGTAATTATTCTCAAAATGCGGCAATGAAAAAAACACCCCACATTTCCTATATATGAGAGTCGTACATGATGTTACGATAATACCGTTTGTTTCTGTATTTACATTCGTACAAAAATTAGTCTGTTTCGTGGTGATTAATGAGAGATTAGTTGCAGTAGCGAAACACCAACAAGCTACACCGAATATTCTATTAGTACTAACGAATATGTAGAGGAAGATCCAGTTGATGAGTTGAATCGTGTTATGTGATACATTTATACAGGGCATGACTGAAGTTAAAGCACCGAGACTGTCTCATCTATTATGTCCTAACGACTCGCACACTCGTGTATTCATTCGCATCCCCATTCCACAAAGATTAACTCTTGACAGATATAACTCTGAGAAAGTTATTGATCAGGCAAGGCTACACCTCAAAGACGTACAAAACCCGTACGAGGTAGATATTAGTATTATTAAGCTTGTAATACAAATACGAGGGAAATTCAATTCCTAATTGTGGAAGGTAGAATTGAGAGGCGATGCAGAACATCTCTTTCCATTGTGTAAACTATCGAAGCGTCATAGAACTCAGTTAATGAAGCTGATAATGATGTTAAACACAATATATAATGATATGTGAAGAGTAAAATGAAATAAGTCAATAATCCACTAAGGCTGAGCGGACGTATCTGTTAAAGGTGCGTAATGACATTGTTTCGTTACGTCACGAAAGTCGTGTGTTACGATGCTTTATGTGATCGGCAAACAGCTAGTATGAGAAAGAACAAGATATTAGAGAGGTGATGTATTAAAAAATCGAGATATTACAATTAATGAGTATTAATTACATTATTCTGATCATCTTGGGCCTTTGGCTTTTTGCCGGGAGGCGAGCTCGTGCTAGGGGACTTCTGAAACACGTACGTGCATATTCCCATATGAATCATTCTGCGCCAATAGAATCCTCTGATTTGCTTTCACAAATTTACAGTCCTTTCTCTTTTTTTTTAATTTTCAACATTAATTCTACCTCATTTTTGTCAAGCACACTTTCCGGTCAGAAACGTATACGTGCACAATTACATTTGATTAACCGAGTCACAGAATAGGATTCTTTGCACATGAACATAAAAAACATACAAATAATCGAAAAATTGATAGATTTCAAAATATCACAGGTTACCTGTTTATTAGTCAAAAATAATGGAAATGTATCATAAGAATATAGAATAGATAATCTGTTTACATAGGAATTAGAAACCATTCATTATATATGTCATGCCTTAAATCTTCTGAATAACGTTCATTATGGATAAAGTTTTTATTCTCTTATTATGATAAAAAAATGACAAGAAATACATAAACTTATATATTGGTATAAAAATAATTTATATTACGGACAGTTTTATACTTTTTATCGCAGCTTACGGTCTTACCTCAACGAACGAGGCACGCTTCGAAGCTGTAGTTGGCGCCGGAATTAATGACTCGCCGCCGTCTCTACGTTCGTGCAACGATCCAGTTAGGCTTTCTGTACTTGGGACACTCAATAACGTTCTACTTCCAGATAAGGATAATCGAGAACTGTAAAAAAATAACATAAAATACTTAATGATATTTTAACAACATAATATTTTGTACATTTTTGCTGTGCTAAACTGATCACCAATCAATCGTGATGGAAACTCCAACTTATATTATTTATAATAAATGAGAAAATGAGAAATAAAAATTTATGCATAAAGTAATGAGAAATTATAAAATATATTACAATGATATTCGCATAATTATATGCCCGTAGAAAAGTTTTAGCACTTAATGGAAAACATTTAAAATGAAAATATAATTTTATACAAAAATGCAACAAATTCATAAACAAAATTCAATAGCTTTTAATACTTAGCAATATGTATCTTTTGTGTCACAATAATCAGTGCAACAGAAATAATTGCTAATTATTTATTAACTGAAAATAAGTACGCATATATAAAAGCTCCGTAGCAGGCAACTTGTTTGTGCTTTTAGGCTGCAAATGTTTAACGACGAGAAAATGCAGTTGGCGTTTTGACACTGAGCCAATAGTCAAGAGATAATTGTGAGTTTTTTTTAAAATATCTATATAAGCAATAGCGATACAAGGTACAACATTGCCGACATAAATTCTGTTCGCCAAGATTCAGCTTGCAGTAATCTTACCCAGAAAGTTTGTCAGATTGCTGGCGAGTAACATTCGCAGGAGATGTTTTTCTCCGTACACTTTTATGAGCAGCATATACATTTTAAGAATTTTAAGAATTAATTACATACTCGCCTATAATTCGCCTATTTATTTTAAAAATGTCAGAGGTTTGTAGAAAAGATAATATTACAATAATTTTTCGTTCTTCTTTTTGATGTTATTACAAGATGGGAAACTTACGCTGTAGGCTCGTTCCTCCGACGCATACTAATGCTAGCATGTAAATTGTGAAAATAAGTAATTTCAAATATTCTTTCTTTCAAATTTATAAATCACAGTCAGCTAGTATAACAACGAACATATTATTTTTAATACAAACAAATTATATTCTGTTTAATTACCGCGTAATTTTCTTTTTTTTTATTTTAGATGATGCATTATTCTAAATATGTTTATCAACTATTGTAACACTCTAACAGCGTTTATATTTAATTGTAAGGCCAGCATATAATCTATACTCTAATACATAATCTGTTATTTGCAGTATATTGATAATTATATATTTAAATATATTTAAATTATATATAAATTATACATATCTAAATATATTTAAAGTTTATTGCATTTATTATAAGAAAAATGTATATTTTTCACAAAAATATCTTCTTTTAAATCTAGTCAAAATTTTTCAGTGCATTCCCAGCATTTAGATCTAACAACTCACCTATTTAGTCGACTCCTGGCTCTAGCAGCGCTATCATCAGGTGTCGTGGCATTGCTGCCCACAGAGGAAGGACTAACTGGCTCAGTCCTATTGCCAGCATCATCCAACAGAATAAGCTGCGTTTGGCGTGCAAACATGCCATGATTCTCTGCACACTGTGGCAATAGAAACAGAAATAGACAATGTAAAATCTATCTTCTTCTACGCAAATTAAACTCTAAACAATAAAAGTAGATTTATCATTACAAACATTATCTAATTACTACAAATAATGAAGGTACTATATATAATGTTGAACTGACACACATTTTCTTTTGTTTCATGTGGTATTGTATTGTTTGGTATGTTCTGGTAAATTAAATTCATAGTCCTTCCTTGAGAAACGAGGATTCCTTGTTATTGTCTGTTTTTGTCTGGTGTATTATATCATATACAAAACAAAAACAGACAGGAACAAGAAATCCTCATTTCTTAAGGAAAAACTATGAATACTGGTACAAGTATTTGTCATAAATTGTACACTGAGTCTTTGACCAAATTCCGATTAACTTAATTGGCGATTAATTTATAAAGTAATATTATTTTATATTAATATAAAATATAGAATTATTAATCTTTTTTTACATTCAACACATTAATGAAAAAGATTCAATTAACTTTCTGGAGGTGACAGTGGATCTACTAGAGCTACCATCAATCATAAATCTTGAATTGTTATTAAAATGAACTTAATATTCATTCTTTCTTATACAAGTTATATCATTTAGGTTTTTTTTTTAAATTAGCCAATATAAATTAAATAGGTGACACACACACAGTATCAGTAAATAATAGTGAGTTCGGTCACTTGTATTATACCAGATTAATGCAGCAGCTACTATATATGAAGTTAGCAAAGTTAAATGTAAAAGCAGATAAATATTTTACAATTAAATACCCAATAATAATAATGTCACATTATTTAACAGAATATACATGTATTATTTCATTGTCAAGAAAAATTGATTATATTATGCCACTGTATTTAGATATTTTATATATAACAGCCTTTAATGTGCGCTAGTCCAGTGTAGTGAGAGTGAATTCACCATATGTAGTTTTCGATGTCAGATGGTTAAAAGCAATAAGTTGCATTTGAAATTTAGGTATCAGTTCATCTAATCGTCAGTTAAGGTAATCTGAGTTCGATCGAGGTCATCCTCAGGTAAGAGTCTGTTGATTCACCTTGAAGTACACCTGGCCTTTGACGCTGCCGTTGTTTTTCCCCTTCGGTTCATCGAGTATCACGCCGATCCATTTACCCGATGCGAACGCCGGGTGGCCAACGTAAGCGATCACACCTTGGCACTCCTTCACGGGAACCTCGACGCGTTGCCCGATTTTGAATGACATTTCTGTATCCGTCAACCGCAACTCGCCCCAGACAGTCGCATCAGTTGTGCATCAAGCTGCGTGCGCGATTCTTCTTGATTCCCCTCGGCTCCGCACTTGTCTGTATTCTGTCACTCGCCACTCCGAGCACGGTTTAATATCTGATTTGCAACGGGATGAAACGAGCACCACGAGTCTCTGGATCCTCAACTGTGCTCCAACAAATCCTTCTTCTTCTTCTATATTAAGTGGCCTTAGGCTCCGAGCGGAGCACCATTACAGCCAGAATGAGTCCAACAAATCCTGTCTGTGTCTGTCTTGGTCTGTCTTGCGCTATCGTCGTCGATGTTCACCATTTTCACCAATGTCCACTGTCCACTGACATGCACTGACAGTTGCTGCGCGATTGTCAGCAATTGCTGCACTTCGCGTATAATAAAGTGCACTTGGTTTTTTCTTTGAGTGCAGCTAGTGTAGAAGTCACAGCAATCTCAGCCAATCAGGCGGACTCACTAAGCTTATAGTAACGCGTGATTGGCTGATTTTTTCATTTCTCTTACTCTATGAGAAGTAGGGAATATTTTTCCCTGACGTTAGGACAATCTTACAATATCGCCCAGAATAAACTTATTTATTTATCTAAGAAAATTGCTATCCGATCAATTCTTCGTTATGCAACAATTATTCGGCAACTCAGGTTTAAAAAGTGTTCGCGTCGTACATACATTTGCTGCGTCTCCGCCGGGCACGCAGTTCCATCGCGGAGATTAAAATCTCGCGGTCATGGTGAGTGCGTGAACACTCGGCTCGCTCGCGACTCGCGACAGCTCGCGAGACTGGTGATATATATATACCTGTATATACCTCTGATGGAAGATTTGTTTTCATTTCGTGCATTCGGTTAAATAAGAAATTACTTGTCATTATTCGCGCGTTCGTTTGCTCTAGTAGCAAGGTGAGGCAGATTCCTACGCGTAGTGCGTTGTGTGGATGACAATGGCCAACCACTACGAGGTCCCAAACTGGTATGTTTCAGAATCTCAGTCGCGGTCGCCGAGTCTACCTATTGTTTACGCAATCGCTCGTCTCCGAACCCGCTTGTCGCCGCGCTTGGCAAGGCTGGCACGCATGTTCTTATTGTTTTTAATATCTTCTTCCAGGGCTGGTAAGCCACCGGTGGGACTGCACTTGGACGTGCTGAAGAACGACAAGTTGATACAGGTAAAAGCGATGTCAGCTGTGACTCGAGTGACATGTCACTCCTTCAGAGTTTCTTCACGAGGAGTTTCTTCTCTACTTGCGCGAGGCACATGAACATGTTTCACATGTATGCTATGTGTACTTTACAGAAACTCATGGTAGACGAGAAGAAGTGCTACCTGTTTGGCCGCAATCAACAGCTAAACGACTTCTGCATTGATCACGCGTCCTGCTCTCGCGTGCATGCGGCTCTCGTTTATCACAAGCACCTGAATCGGGCGTTTTTGGTTGATTTGGGAAGCAGTAAGTACAGTAGCTTATATCGATGCTAAGAAACATTTTTAACCCTTTCGTGACAAATCTGGATAACTCCTGCGTGATCAATTTCTATTCATGGAAGCTTAAAATCTCAAAAAGTTTCATCATTTCTTATCTCCTTGTAAAAAAGTTTATGATGAAAGACACCCTGTGTGGGATAATACGATTGAGGCCATCGATTTCCCTGCAAACAGCATCGAGTTGATTTCTGTATCAAGTTCTAGTAACCCATGATTGTAAACAACACACCTTTCTGTAAAAAATGAAAATTTTGTAACAATTGTAAGTATTCTATTTTCATTCTAAATTAATATCTGAATGTCTTTATTCAAAAATTATTTTTCTAAAAAAATTATTTAAAAAAAATGGATTTGGCAAACAGAATTGAGACATTAAATCACATTATGTAACAAAACAATAGCCTCTTAGGGAAGACATTGTTTTTGTATCAAAATATATAAAGAAATGATTATTTTTTTGCTGATACTCAATTTTTCCTATTTGTTTCGTATTTTGAATCAGTCATTTTCATGTGTTCAAATAATTATATTTTTTGAAGAATTTAAAGTCCCTGTATTTTTTCCACAGCTGCATATCTAAACTAGAAAACATTAGAATTGTTTTTTACATGTATTATAAAAAGTTATAATTTTTTAAGTCAAATAGAACTTTTACTCAATTTGTGATTAATCTTCCGTAATTTATATTACTTTTTATTTTTTCCTGAAATGAAGTACAGATATTTGTTCCAGAAACTTGAAGATATGTGAATTTTTAGAGATTTTTGAACCACTTTAAATAGATGAAGAGTAGTCAAACGTGAGTTATTCAGGTTTGTACAGACATGGTTCGTGCACACAGGATGCGGCAACGCTGGCCGGGTGGAGGAAGTTGGTGTAGTAGCCAATTTTTTTTCATAAGAGTGAAAAAAATTATTGGCTATTGCTCCAACTTTCACCGTGCAGCAAACGCTACCGCGTCCTGTACATAGAAGCCAATAAGGTACTATTTTTTACACGATAAGGATTAATAAATCGAATATCAAAATTTTTCTATTTTTTTTTAATAGATTGCAAAGCCAATGTTTAAAAAAGATTATTTTTTAATACTTATTTATAATAGTATTTATAATAGTTTTTCTAATAGCTTTGATTTATAAAATATATGTATTCAATACAAAGCTTCATATAAATTTTTTTATAAAATGTATTATACATATTTTATGTAAATGAGGAGTTCAAAACTTTTCAGCACACGGGACCTTTATTGGAAATTTACGATTGGAAGCTAACAAACCGACTCAATTACCAATCGATAGTACATTTCACTTTGGGGCATCTACTAGATATTACATAATAAGGGAAAGACCTCAAACTGGTGCCAGGCCTATTATTGAAGAACTGGAGAAATTATCTGAAGATATGGACGCCGGTGGTTTACTGGGATTGCCAGAAACAGAAACGGAATTAGACGTATGTATCAAAGATTCGATAACAATATGTTGAAACATTTTTATATTGTATTAAATGTGACCCGATTAATTGTAACTTTCAGAATCTAACGGAATTTAATACAGCTCACAATCGACGAATCTCTATGCTTGGCATAACAGATGATGAAATGCATAAACCGACACGTAAGCGAAAGAAAAAAGGAATCACCTTCAATGACGATGAAGAAGTAATTAATCCAGAAGATGTTGATCCATCAGTCGGAAGGTTTCGTAATCTTATACAAACGACTGTTGTTCCTAGTAAGGTACATATGCACAATCTTTTAGATATTCGCACTCTAGAGAAAAATGAGGCATAGAAAAATGCAATCGCGCGATTACACAATTACTTCTTCTTTAAGTGCCATACGCTTGTCAGCGTGTAGGTGATCTTTTTCTGCATATATCTGTAGATATATAGAACCTACAGTTTTACGGTTAAACCTATGATTTCGAACGGCCTATTAGAAGAGACTTTCCTAGGTAGAGTTATTCTTGACGATTTGTCTTTGCTTTCCGAGAGATCGCTTCTAAATCGATTAAAAACTGATTTAGAGTTAACCCTGTTCTGGGTAATTTGAACCCGGATCTTTGGCATGGAGAATAAACTTGCAACTCCTTCTGCCACATTGCCACAAAATTACTGGTCTTATTAAATTACTTACAAAATTATAAATAAAATGGCTGCGTTCAGAAAAAAGAGCAGCTTTGTCATTGTACGATTTTTTTACGATTTTAACTTATTGAAGTCTTGTAGGAACCAAAGGCAAGAACTAATTATATTAAAAAATCTTATAGTTAAGCTTTTCTGCTGGATCTCAATCAGTGTGCTTCTTTATTGCAGAGAATGCGTATGGAGGGCGGTCTCATATCGTTGTCGGAAGATCATAATCCTCTAAAGCATATGCAACCGACGTCTACCGCATCGCAGCTTTACCACGATCTACCTCCCGAACAGTTTACGCCATCGTCAATGTCGTCAATTAATCCGTTCTCTACGGCTCTCACGTCACTGACGTCACGGCTTGGCATCGCGCTACCCAACCCGGCGCCTGAGGTAGAAATGACGCCGAATCAGATACAGACAGAAGTACCGCACGTGCAGGAGCACATACCGGGTACGACGGAACCACGTGCGATGGAGCCGAAGAAGAAGAAATATGCCAAAGAAGCATGGCCCGGGAAAAAACCAATACCAACGCTTCTTGTATAATAGAAAGAATTGCCGTTTATGTACACATATAGTCTGTATTATTATTTTCCAATAGAGCTGTACCTTCATCCAAGAATTGTTCATACATTACAGATTTATTTGCGATTTTTCATCAGCTCTATTATGTGTTATTATATCGGCAATGACTATCAAATCTTAGTCACGTGAACTATATAAAATTATGATGAAAAGACTAAATCCGCACTAGTTAAAATGTTATTTAAGTAATAATAATTCAGATATATAACTTGGACTGATTGTTATGGTCCATTTTAAAGTAAACTTGTCTAAAGAGAGTTATGCTCTACTTGAAGAATGTAACTGAACTATTATAATCTATTAACACAGCAAATGCATTCAGTAACTAAAACTAACATTGATACTCAATGAAAGCATCCTAAAGTTATGCAATTTCAAAGGAACTTATTAATATTGGATGCATATGTTTATCATGTTAAGTTTTATACTCTTGCTACATTTAGTTTTTTTTTTCGTTGCGATACACATATATCGATAGAAATAAAATTATTGTTTATTTTATTAAATAGATTTTGATAGCAGTATAAAGTTTTATTTAGTTTTAACATTGACGTGATTTTTATAGTTATTCAATTAATAACAACATTATCGTATTTATTACATAATACATTGCATTTCTTTAAACCTCGGCATAATATTTCTTTTACGTACAATTGCTGTCACTCTAAGTGCAATGAACACGATGTAAATAGCTATAAAGGATATTTCGTTGATATACTTTTTATAAATCAGTACCAAAAAAGAAGTCAATAAAAACAAATATTGTATATATTACATAAGTGATAGTTTAAATTAGTAAATTTTTCAATAAAAAGTTATTCACGACTAATATATACATGTATGTATATTACATTATATATGTATATTATTATATATACAGGACGTTCCATACTTCGCGTGACATCCGTTAATGGCAGACTCCTGAGATCATTTCGAGTCGAAAATCCTATAATAGTACCAAAATGTCGAGGCTACAGTAGTTTTTAAACGGGTTTAAAATTGGCAAATCAAACTATCTGAAATTTGCGCGCTCAGGTATGGCACATTGCACAATAGTGAAGTGTGAGTATCATATTCCTAAATATGATATTCACATTTTTCATATTGATTTTACATACCTTCATGATACAATTTTCGTCTCGAAGTTATCTCAAAGAGTCTGCCATTAACGGGTGACACGCGAAGTCTGAGACACTCTGTATTAGTCGTTTCTTTATGCCAAATGAAATATTAATTGTGAAGTGATGCGACTTATATATTTTTATACCTGTTTCACAAGAAACTTTTACAAATAATACTTTTCTATAAAATATATTTTCTACACGAAAATTAACGTAAACGCTGTTATATTTTCCGCTTTGTTGCTCAGTAGCGAAGAAAAATACGTTTATTTGAAAAGGTTCTCCAAAAACGCGAGTATTAGTATACCTGCAGTGTAGACTGTGATTCAAGGGTGATCTATGGTGGTCACCTACTATTAATCGCGCCAACATTTACGCCGGTTTCTAAGTGCAGAAAGATCTTCTTTGGGAAAAAAATATCTGGTTTCAAAGAGTACAGACGTCTTCTCCCAGAAGAGACCTTTCCACATCGGGAAATAGGTGCCCTTCAAAAGAGTATGCTTCAGAATGCCCTCGACACCGCCGAGCGCTTGGATCATGACAGTTCGGTAGTTATTCAGATTTGATAGTTTGCTGTCGTGACGTTGATGAGTCCACCAAAACGGGTTCTGTTTCAACACTTGATATTTTTTAAACTCTGTACTGATCCTTCTGAACTAATGTATTCTAGGAATTTTTCAGAAGGATCGGCACAGAGTTTAAAACCGTGATCCCAATTGTCCTTGAGGTCCTCCTCAGTCAGTGTGTGATTTTGGGCAATGGCCATTTGTAGCTTCAGGGCGTACTTTACCCAGACGTGTTCAGAATCGATAAATTCTGACTGCCATGAATATAGGTAATGGTACAACTTCGGAATCAGTTGACCTTCGTCATAACTCATACTCGAACGGAAGTGAGCGATGCTCACATCGGTTTGTTTCGACCATCTCAAGTCGGATTGCGGTCAAGGAATTGAGCGGTCTGAGATTGTTATCAATGAGTCACTATTAACATTGACATCATTCCCAGAACGCCCAATTCTTTAGGTGTATAAAAGACGACAGGTGGGAAACGCGACGATTTTTATTTTGGAATTCAGTCCGATTTTAATTCGTGTGTGGATCTTATTCTCGCACTTGATTAATAGATCCAATAATTCTTCCGTGTTTAACGCCGCCTCTCTGAAATATGTCATTAAATCGATCAATGCGATATTCCACTTGTCCACGATTTTCGTGAAAGTAATCGAGCCTGAGGCCATTAAAATTTTTCTGACACGATTATGGAATTGTTGCAAACTTTCATCGTCGACACGCAAGAAGCATAGCGAGGTCTGGCGTTGCGACGTTCCCTCCTTTGTGATTTCCTTCTAGAAATTCCAGACGTTAATTATCCTGATATGTAAACTCTTCGTGAGTTCTACATTTGGGCAGAATTCTACATTCAAAATCATTCATATTGAACAATGGATTAAGATTGTCCTTGCTGTAGACGTTAACAAAAGAATCGACTACCACGTTCCACCACCATTATTCAATGACAAAACAGTTTGCCATTGAATGATGGTGGTGGAACGTGGTAGTTGATTCTAATGTCCCAGAAAACAGCACGGCCCAGAGGACCTATTCTGTAACTCTTAACGACAATTCGGCAGGGTTGAGTAAGTTAATAAATTTTTTTAACTAAATTAAGTTAAAGTTGCTGGCACATAAAATTAATTTAGTTACGTTAAAAGTTATATGAATAAAAAATTAACTCAGTTAAAGTTACATTAAGATTAAATTAACTTAAGTTAAAATAAAAGTTAATTTTGAAAATCATTATTTATATAAAATTAGAATATAATTTTTTTTAAATTGCATTCTATATAACAAAACAATTATAGTCTAAATTATCAAATAAATTTTTTGTTTTATTTATAATTTAAGTTTATATGAAATAAAAAAGAAATATTGTTTTTTATATAGGCATGTATTCTTTTACAATTTTTACATTTTATGATTAAATTATTAAAAATAT
>QKQZ01002377.1:0-10021 GCA_003595255.1 Solenopsis fugax | reverse complement strand
TTTGAAAAAAATAGGTAAGTGGTGGGGGAAAGTATAAAAAAAAATTTTTTTTAAAATTTTTTTTATCACTGTTATAAAANCTCTTCAAGCCATTCAACTTTTAATTAAAACATTTTTCTCTATCTCTTATAGTTTTGACGATATATGCTTCGAAAGAAAAAAACAGATTTTTTTCAAAGGGTGTTTCACCCCCTAAAAGTGAAAACGGGCACGTATAAAAAAATACGTGTCCCTTATTTTTATCTGTACAATAACATATTAAAGGCTCGTCAAGATCGGAGGGGGACACCTCGGGATCTTTCCTTGTTAGAATGTTTCAAAGAATTCGCTCTTAAAATGACATTCGGTAATTTTGACAACCCTGTATAAATCTCATGTGCCAGCATTTAGTCTCATATAAGCTGCTACAAGTAAAACGCCAATTAATTCGACATTTTCCGAAAGATAAGTTTCATGCCGCTAGCACACCGCCGCCACTTAAGGGCTATTTCTTAAAGTTAGTCGACGCTAAAGTCGACGTATTATCATCGATTAATCAACGCGAAAACAAAGAGAAAGAAGCGCGGCGCGCGGTCTACTTTTTCCCTCGGTCCGCAAACTTTATTCATTCGAAGTTCACTCGCTTGTCGTAGAAGTTCAGCCGATTACTGGAACGCGGATACATCTCGCTTCTATGCAGCGGGGCGCAAAAGTATATTAGCGAAGTTAAACTCGATCCCGACGACGGCGCGAGCCGGAAGCGAAAGAGCACAAGGAATGTTTAAGAAGTCCTTCCCTTTTAACATTCGTCCACGATGGCGGCGTCATGCAAAATACTTCGGGGACTTCGCTCAAGAATGAATAGAATTTACTTAATAGCCGCCGCTCTATTTAATGTTGACTAATTAACGGCGCGGCGGGGGGGGGAGCTAATTTAATTCTTTTTTAATCTACAGTAGAGAATTATCGACCATGCTTTTTTTCGCAATTTCGTACATTGACGAATATAACGAGAGAGAGAGAGAGAGAAGGGGACGGCATAGAAAGATGGAGGGTCCTTATTTTACAGATTGTATTTACACAGGGACACACAACAGATGGTTACGCGACGCGCAACTTTTACGGCTGTTTTCAAGTAACGAATGACGCGTGCCTCTTTTCGCCGAGATTTTACGAGCAATCGCGACTTAGTTTGTGCGCGCGGTGCGGCGGTACAAGACGAGAGTTCAGAATATAGGCTATAATCCACACACACAAAAAGCGCGGCCGCGCTCGTAAATCTCGCGGAAGTATCTCCGCTCACTTATAGTTGGTTTGTCCGAAAAAGGGCGAGATTATTGAGATAAAAAAGAGGAAGAAAAGAAGAAAGTAGGGAAAGAGGTAAAGAGAGAGACAGAGAGGAAGAGAAAGATATTACTTCTGTTAATCCAGTTTGCCACGAGCGAGTGCGTCACGTGTGAAAGACTCTTCGCGAAGGTGAACTTCCGGAAATGTCTCCTTGTCTACAGCACGTGTGCGGAACGCTCGCTCGCGAAATGCGGGCGACTCAATTAAAGCGGCCAAGTTCTCCGCCGAGAGAGAGAGAATCACAATGCAAGAACTGCGTAGACAGAAGGCGGAGAGGTGTAGTTAGACATCCTGTGCTTTACTTTCACAATTAACCCTCGGACGCGTAAAGCACTTCCCCGCAACGTTAAATGATACATCCGCCCGGGCTCTCGGAGATTCGCGGAATAGGTTTAACTTGCGGCTGCTGATTTGAATTTAACAACGCCGCATGATGAACTTCCATAACGAATTATTAGCTTCTCATCACTAATCACTTTTAATCATTTTAATTCGATAGTGGCGAATATCTATCAACCGAATCATCAGTTAATCAACGCGCCCCGCGCGCCGATCAGTTTTAGTAAAATTAATTTTACACTAGCAAATCTTAAATAATTGATTAACTTTGGTTAATCAGGTTAACGATTTTACGGTGAAATAAATCCGACACAATCTCATCAGGTTATGAAGTCGTACAAACCGCGAAATAATAATCGCTCCAATTAATATTAGTCATTGGCTTCTGCAACGTTATTACGCTTTGCATTACGTTTCCTAATTATGTTTATGCGAGAGATAATAATAATGATTTTACAGCACACACGCGTAACAATGATACGCAGCGTTTCAAACTTTGTCAAATCAAATAACAAATTAATAATTGCTCTTTGTAGTATGTACTATAGAAATGTAATGGCTTATTTTTCCAACTCGACGATTACATGCAATGTGTACATCGGTCAAATTCGTTTATGTAAATCAAAGCGTTTGTGTAATTTCAATAGCTGTTACTTAATTTTATAAAATAGCAACCGAATTTTCGTTAACTAAAAATCAACTAGAAATTAGACGAAAAGTTTCATTTCAGGCGGTAGGAATTAATTTAGGGGTTTATTTACACACACATAGACACACACATTTTGCATTAAATATATAAATATATATTCGTCATCTCTCAAATATATCAGCTTCATTTGTGATCATCGATCGTCGAAAGGGGAACGTCTTCCGATACCGGCGATAAACGACAAATGTCGTGTCGGAGCACTCGTATTTCGCAAGCGGAATTGCCCATAAATCGCGTGTTATTATCAGAAGTTGCTGCAATGGCTGTCCGCGTAATCTATCGGGTGGGCTCGCAAATAGGCACATCGGGTTATGTGGGGCAGGTCTCGACTAGGCCGCTATTCGCGTCCCCGAATCGACGGCAACCGGCAACCGAAAGCTAACGTAACGATTCATTACGGACGAGGTATATGAGCCGAGCGAGCGCATCGGAAATACTCGGCAAGTAGGTTAACCGGACGGCTGCAATTTTAGTTGGTGTATTATTAGAAAAGCCTCCGGGACGCGCGCCTTTGTCTATAAATCTCGAGGTAATTTCAACAGATACATGTATAGCGAAGTTAGTATTCGCGAAGCGATTACTCACTACGAAAACTACATTTCTGGATTTCCATTAGCTGCAAGATTCTTGCCGCCGACGTAAAAGCGGCTTTATCGCGTCACGATATCTGACTTTGGCGAAAATCAAATCGAATAGTAAAATATCGAACTATTAAAAAAGTAACAGTTTCTTATTCTCTAAATCTTATAGATTGAAACGTCATTCTAGAAAAAGGAGAATCGAGCCTGTGCAATTTTTCGAGTGATTTATCACTCTAATAAGTACAAAAATACATTCCCGTAGAGTGAAAACTCACTCCTACAGAGTGAAAATTGAGGTTGTGCAATTTTTCGAGTGATTTTTCACTCGAGATTTAGAGAGTAATAGCATCATATGCTCGTTTCACTCTTTAGTTTGATTATTATAACTAGAAATGAAAATAACCCAATCTAACGGTAATTTACTCGATAAATTATGGTAAATTACCCTATAATTTTGAAAAACTGGTCAAATGGTAACTTAGAAGATAATTTTGATATAAAGTTTAAAAGAAACATTTAGTCTTTAATATATAATAAGTAAAACGTTTTATATTTATACATATTTTAACTCATATTTTTCATAAAATATTTTAATACTATATATTCTTATGCTGCATGTAGCATAAAATAATTAGAAAACTAGATATATAGTAACTAAGTATAATAATATTGTTAAACTTTAAATAAAATTTTTTATTAGGATTTTCAAAACAGAAGGTGTGACAAATGCAGTCTTAACTTTTATTTTTCGTATTATCATTTTAGAGGCTTACCGTATCTTCATTTATTATCTTAATATTTTAACTGTGATATTTAATTAAAATTTTAATATAATGAACGAAAAACAAAAACATTTAAATTTATAATTGTATAAAGAAAACGGAATAAACTTTCTGTAATTACACTACTGCAGGAAAAATACAGAATAATTTTAAGTAATAAAACAAAATATTAAATTTTAAAATATTAATAAAAATTAATGTTTGTTTATTATGTGACTTATTCTCAGAGACATAATTATCATTCATAACAGTGATGGTCGCGCATTTTCATTATAAGAAACAGTTTATAGGAAATTGATTTTATCAATTGGAGAATATAATTGATGTCTGAGAAATAGATGAAAAACATTCGCGGAAAACGTACAGCCTATTTTCGTACAAAACTATGAAAAATAATAAATTTTATCAAACTTATCAATAAATTAGCTTATTGTAATTTTACCGTAAGTAATTGTCAAATCGAATCTGACAGTAATTTTATATCTTTAATTATAATATACGAATGACAGCCGATTGCCAACGTCATTAATTGAGTAATTTAATATAAAATTTTCTAATTGGTTGTCTCGAGAGAAAAATTGCGCTGTGAATAATTGTGTCAATTGCAATGTGGTCAAACGGAACGCTTTGTAATATGCACAGCCTTGATTGACATATACGTAGATATATGCTTGAAATTCTTTAAAAACATATTTCTCTAAATAAATATTATATATTCATTGCTATATCAATTATACAATGTCATATGTCATTTATGATTTATCTATTTTACGATATAATGTTTAAACGCTGTTTGATTAAATATACTTTTACATATCTTTGTGTTACAATAAGCTTCAACAGAAAAAAATAAAATATTCTGAAAATTTTTTCAAATATTCTTTATACTTATAAAATGCTATAAAGAAAATTAAAACATTATTGTTTAAGTTTATTTTGCAGTAAAATTTATTTAAAGATCGTTATATATATATAGTCAACATTGTGAGTCCAGTAATCGCGCATGATTGGTTGTGACGTCATTATTAGCTATTTCGGCGGATAGTTTGCATGCTAGTTTGCAATAATCCAATATACGCATCGTTTTGATTCCGTAATTCCGTCGTATTTCCATACTCGCAGAAAAAAACAAGTTATAACGTCTCTTTTTTCCTTCTGACATCTTGTGTATATGACAGATAGAGACAGATGACAGATAGTAACTTTGAGATTAAACACGACATAAATCAGCACATATGATGTAAGATGCGGCCACGGAATTGGTTAACTACCGATGGCTAATAATGACGTCATACGACATTTTCGCGCGAAAAAATCCGATTTAAATATGACAATCTTTAATTTATTATTAAAATTATAAGTATGCATGACATAACTTTTTACATATTTTTTTACATATTTTTATTATATCATATATGAACTACATTATTATTTTAAACAATAAAAAAATATACTGTTGAAGCCCATTGTTGTGCTTCGAGCGTCATTTTTAATTTCTATCTATTATTAGGAAAACCGCTATCATTCGTTTAAAAAATATATTTTGTTGTACATAACGGAACCATATTGTATCGAAGATAATGATGGATTCAGAAAACATCTAAATAACTCGAATGACACATATCTGAATTGTTTTTTTGATGTTCCAGAATTAGTAGTACTAATGGAAAAAGAATGATTGTATATGCAGAAATAAGTCGAAAATATATTATAGATAATATTTCCTTATGCGAGGTTTCGTTTTCCAAAGAAACAACTTTGAATATTCGTCAAGTACGCGTGCACATATTACGCATTGTGATTATAAACATTATATTAACAGGCTGTTTACACCTCGGGGATACGTGAGATAAGATATATTTATTTCATAAGAATTTTATTTTATTATCCTAAAAATTGTTGAAAGTTTTATCCATTTTGTCCTAAACATAATTATGCTCTTTGTATTTAATTTGTATGAATACTTTGTATTATATTTTTAAATTTTCATAAACTAATATATTCTTTCAATTGTTCGACACTGGTTTTTGGTATTGTTAATGTTTATAACCACAAATGCATGTTACATGTACACGTACCTGATGAATATTCCTAGTAATAGTAGTAGTAGTTTCTCTGAAAAACAAATCTTTAATAAACACGCAGAGAAATATCAATTCTACTCTTTAAATCAGAATCAGTGTATTATTCACTAAAAGATAGTAAACAGTCTGATTTCAGTGTTATACGAGGTTTGATAAAAAAATATCCGAACTTTTTTTAATTTCGCGCGTAATACGTAACCGGTTGAGTCCATTTTTTTCTGAAATTGATATATCTGACCATGACATTTATATGAATTTTCAGCGTAGTAAATTCCATTTCGTACTCAGTATTGAACAAACAAGTTAGTAAGACACGTTTGGGTGTGTTTGGAGATTTTTGAAGTAAACGGACCAAAGATTTTGTATATTATTTTAATACAAATTTTGCATTAAAAATAAAATTAAATACAGTAACGTGATTGGAATGTTGAACACGGCTTTTGGCGAATCTGCTATGCAGAAAACAATAGTTTACGATTGGTACAAACATTTTGCAGAGGACTGTGAAGACGTTGAAGGTAACAAGAGGCCTGGGCGGCCGAGCACATCAATTACCAATAACAACGTGCAAAAATCAAACAAATTATGCTTAATAATCGCCGAATCACTATTAAAGAACTTGCAAATGAAGTTGGTAACTCATACGGATTATGCGATTCAATTATAACTAACATTTTGGGCATGTCACAAGTGGCAGCCAAATTTGTTGAATTTTCAACGAAACAACATCGTTAGGACATGTTTCTTATAAAAAATCAACTGTATTGATGCTTCGACAGCCACCGTATTCGCTGGATTTGGCCCCCTACGGTTTCTTTTTGTTCCTAGAGCTGAATAGAAGCATGAAAGAACGATGAATTGTGACCATAGAAGAAATAAAGACCGCATTGCTGAACGAGTTAAAAGCTACACCAAAAAGTGTGTTCCAGGAGTATTTTGAGAATTGGAACTTATTCATCAATATTAGGTATGGTCTCTTTTAAAGTAATTCCATGGGATAATACACTTATGTCAGCGGCATAAGTGTGTTATCCCATGGAATTACTTTGAAAGAGATCATACCTAATATTGATGAATAAATAAGGATTTTCTAAAATAAAAACAAATTCCGGATTTTTTATTAAATCTTGTATTTATAACTATATTAATTAATGTATATGTATATATATTATATATATTATATATATTATATATATATATATATATACATGTATATACACTGTCCTTCAGTGATAATACAATAATTCTGTTTGCGAAAGCTTCTGATTAGTTTCTTATTAAGTGAAATCACTAAAAGACAGTGAATAATCGCTGGTGATCAATTATAAGTATAACACTGCAAATCAGATTTCACTGATTCAAATTTAGAAAGTACTGCTAAAAAGATCGATTACTCAATTAATTTTTCTTTTTATAAATAATAATTATCTTAACTCTTCATTACTCGGGTGGGATCCACAACACCCCAATCAATTATTGTATAAATTCGAACATTTATCAATTAAAAAATTTTATTATTTAGTATTTTATTATTTATTATTACATTTATTGCATATTGTTTTATAATTAAGAACACTTCTTGCACTTATCTTTATCTAAAGAATGTATAGATTATCAATTTTTATTTAATTGTAAATCATAAAAGAGAATAAAAATTGAGATGTAATATTGAGATCTCAGAAATATCCCACGCGAGTAATCACGTTAAAAAAAGTCACGCGAGTAATGCAGGATTAATACAGAATATTTTCTTGATAAGTCTTAAAATATACTGGGTATGTATACTGTAAATATACTGGGTAAATATACTGTAAAATCTGTTTCCACCTATATATTTTGAAAACAGTCCAAAATTGTGAAAAATCGTGAAATACGTGCTTATTTATTTCACGAGACTATACTTTTAAAGAGATTGAAGAGATTGTAATAGTAATTTTAGTAATTTTTGATGATCTAATATTTTAATATAACTCCTGAAAAAATTTACCCAGATGACATCACATTTCATAAAAAAACATTCAATACCTATATATCAGCCCATGGGCACAAAACAAGTTAATGCAGCACTGAGATCGACCGATGAAGCGAGCAAAATACAGCATGTAACATCATTAATCGAAAACGTTATAAATGTAAAAGTGAAATGCAAATATCTCGAATGATGAAATATATATTTTACCTGCAAATAGCACAATAAAGCATATTGAGGATTTTGCAATTTAATCCATTTATATATTTATACTAAACACATTTTTAAATCTTTGTGTACGGTTTTTATGTCCACCAATATGCACTAGTGCGTTCAATTAAATTCAACAAAAGAATTTGTTTTTCAAAGATTATTATAAAATTTTAAGAAAAAAAGATCAGACTGAACAAATCAAATTTTTGTTTCAAATTAAGGTTTGTCCTGTTTCAACCCAAGAACTTGCACGATTTAGTTTTTCTTTATTTTCTTTTGGAAAAGAAAAGGAGAAAAGATGAATTATATAAGTCTTGGGCTGTAGAACAAACCTTTAATATTCTTGATTGAAGTATTAAATTACTATTAGGGGATAGTGGGGCAAGAAAGGGAAGGGAGGGAAGACAGGGTATCCCCTGTATCGCGCGATTCGAATGCAGAAATCACAAATAGCATATGTGTTAAATACGGCTCCTCGGTCATTGAAAGTTACCTACGAGTCAGCGAAATAGATAGCTACATTATTGAGATAGATTATAATTTATACTTTTTTGCGATTTACTTATAACTTTATCTCATTTCTTCATATATGACATTAGTATTAAATTTTAGTAGTTCTCTTGTGAATGTATGTGTTTCTGAGACAAAATTTAATGGGCTGTAAGGTAAGAGTGTTATTTTCTACTTTTGTAAACAGTGTTTGGAATATTATTGGTATCATTTCGATTAGACGACAGCGGGCAAGAAGGGAATAGAACAAAGTAGTGTAACTGCGTGCAGCACGAGAGTGTACCTATATCGTTATTGACCACAGCCATTCACAGCGCAGTATTTTTCATCGGACAGCCAATCATAGGTGATAATATGCACTATCAAGTGATATCGATATATCGACTTACGTCTATTAACCTCGCCACTATTGTTATTGCATAATTCGCCGGTTGACGGAAGAAAAACTTCCGAGAGTCTAAATCATAATCTGCAAAGCAATAAAATCAAGTAAGATGTATAAATCACTGGAAAAAAAGACATTAACGAGGGGATACCCTATCTTACCCGACCCGACGGGCAAGATGGGGAGAAATGTCTCTTTTTGGTTTTTATTAAATACATTCTATAATACTTTAAAATTTTATTTTAATGATAATTATTATGTAAGACAAATGTCCAAAGATTATTATAAAAATAAAGATGACTCGTTAATTATGAAAAGTTAGATTTTATTCATTCTCAAAGCTTAACTGCCCTGTCTTACCCCACCTTCCCCTATAGGATTTAGAGTATCTTGAATAAATTTAATGTTTGTGATATCTTATGATAGATTTGCGATATAAACTTAGAAAATATTTGTAAGAAAAGTAACATTTACTTATTTCAAGTAATTTACAGTCATTTTCTTTTAATTTATTTCTTTTCACGTAGAATTACCTCCCGCTTGTACCACCAGTTGTGAGACATATATTATACATGTAATATGATATTTGTGTAAATATTTGTATGTACTTCTGTAATGTACGAATTTTAATATTTTATAGCGATATAGTAAAGACGCGCGTGCATCCTGAAATAGCCAGGCTTTAGAGTGGCGTATTCTACTAAATCTAGAATGAAGTATGTCTTTACTAGAACTATAATTGCATGCAATCGTTCACGATAGAAATGCGATCTTGTTAGTGTCATGGGAGGGGGATGAGGGGCGAGAAGACCAAGATTACTGAGGCTACTGCTACAGGATTTCCGTATCGCGCGCGGTTAAGTGTCGTCTCAGAACTCGAAATCGCGAGAAATTAGCTGGATCGGTTGTATGAGCACTTAACACGATTGATTCCCTTGAATACGGCAATTTCTGTAAAGGCGGCCTTACCCCTTTCGTAGCCGCGCCCTCTCATCCTTTCCATCCCTGGTGCGATCACTTGAAGACAGTATACAGAGAGAGTTTATACGCGGGAGAGTGTATATATATGTATTTGCACGTGTAGGCGCATATACATGCTATATATATATATATATATATATAT
>QKQZ01002373.1:0-10717 GCA_003595255.1 Solenopsis fugax | reverse complement strand
GCCGTCGCAGTCGCCGACGCCCGCGAACTTGTAGTTTATGAATTTATAGCGGCGGAAAGCAGCAGCCGGTGGTAAAGGCAACCGAGTTATGCACGCTCCAGTTTATTCCGTCTCACCGCCAAGATTTTCCGCATTGAAATTTCCCGGGGGAGAGAGAAGAAACCGCGTAAGGTGCGACGTCGCTCGCCTCTACGCGAGTACACCCTTCTCCTCCCCTCTTCCCTTCCTCCCCCTCCGACACTCGCACCCCCTGCTCGTGTCCCCGCAGAGGGATGTTTTACGAAGGACACACACTCTCCCGCACACTCGCGCTCGCTAATTAACATCGTTAGTTCCGAAGTGTTTCCCGGAGTGGAAGATACTTCTCACGAGAGAACTTCGGGTTTTTCGCGCGTTTGAGACCATTTTCTGTTCTTTTTTTTTCCTCTCTCTCTCTCTCTCTCTCTTCAGAGAGTAGATGGTAATAAGTAGACGGCAATGATCTCTACTCTCTTTAATTTCTTTTAAACATAGAATTTTTGCAGAGATTTCTTAACGCGAAGACTAAAATATAGCAAAATCCATTTGGCTCGCAGCACACTTTTGAAAAGCAAACAAACAAAGTTAGTTCGACGCCGAGCACTTTAAAAATATTATGCTATGCGACCTGCGTTGTAGGTCCCTCGCGTACACGCCTCTCGAGTTAGGTGCAGCTCGGAAACCAATGTAACCGCATACGCCTATTCCGTTTCCTGCGAAAACACGATGAGTTCCAATTACACAACGGATACCTGGCGCGAGGAGGAGGCCGCGCGTTTGCGTTAATTTCACATATACGTACGCGACGGTCCTACACGTAAAAGCGAAGAAGTGAGGAGTAATTTAAATATCCAAATCGCAGCAAAGTGGGTGCGTCGCCTGTAAACAATCTCTTTTTTTTATTTTACCACGCGACGTGTCGATATATTAGGTACATTGAGAGAAATCGTTTGATAGTATAGTGATCAAATGAATTTTATAGTTACTGGTACCAAAAACTTTGTTATATTTAACAAAAAAAGCAAAAACTTTTTGTAATTTGTTGTATGAAAATAATTATTTGGTTAAGGCTACAAATTGTTTGGTCAAAACAACTATATATTTAGTAACTATCACTATAAAATTCATTTGATCACTAATCAACCAAACTTTGGTTGATTTTACAAAACATTTCTCTCAGTGTATACTTGCAAAAGTTCGGCCACCAATAAATGGCTATAGCAGTTTTATAATTGTTTATCCTTAAGTTGCTTTTTAGTTTTTAAATGTTAGTCATACTCCATCAGAATTAAAGGTTGACAAGTCATAGTTTCAAAAAAACGTTACAGATAATTGATCATGTGAATGAAGATAAACATAATTTCCGTAAATTTTGTCCCAATTATCTTCTGAAATGCTTGAAAGCCTCCGCGGATGTTTACGTGCGTGGAATTTGTAATCCTCCAATGTAAATGAGTACAATGTACATACTACTGGCACGTGTATTTTAAATTTTGGCCATCGGAAAGTTTTAACCTTGAAAGTTTTAACTCTCACCGATCTCGACCGATCTCGACACAAAGTAAAAAATGAGTAATGCGGCTCTATTCGACACGGACGAAGATGTAACGTAACTGCAACTTGTTTCTATTTTAATTGTCCTTTTGAAGAAGACTTAGAAGTCAAAACGATTGTTTAGTAAACAAATTTATAATAGAAACGATCGTTTGGATTGTTGTAAACAAAATTTTATTTGAAATGTTAAATGGTTTGAGATTTAATTTATGTTACATCACTTAAATAAATTGTAGATAACATGAATATCCCGCTCGGTTCTTTGCCCAATTTATTTCTTTATTAAAATATATAATTCATCAATTTTGATCCTTGTTTTGGATCTTCTTCAATGTTATAAGATTTAGTAAATAATCCTATGATTACATCGTCTGATGTAATGATGCTGTAATCACACTTCTTTGTTTAAAGATAAAATTTTACATAGTCAGTTATTCGGAAAATCCTCGCTAAATAGAGAAGGAAGAGAGAGTAAGCTCTACACATTGTGAAATTATGAGATTGTGACAATTAAAAATTATCTCTTATGTTTCATACCAGCACTTATCACTGACCAACTTTTACTGCTTTTATCTGAAACTGATTTATGGCTATTTCCACCAACCCAGGTTAACTTTGATCAACTCAGTTTAACTTACTCTTTTTTTTACTTCTAAGAATTGGAAAAAGATAAAGAGTAAGTTAAACTGAGATCACAGTTAATCTACATTAGTGGAAATGGACATTAGTCTCGGGCAATTGCTCGAGATGTTATCAAACCTTTTCAACTTGCAATAATAAGTTGTCTGTGGTAGACACCGATATACTGTTTCCATAAATCTCAAATCAGTTTTTCAGATTAAAAAATTGTAAAGTAAAAGTTGGTTAGTTCTGGATATTTCACGATACATAAGAGACCTCGAATAGAGATATGCCGGATTTTTTCTTGACGGCTACCCACAATCAGCACTGATAAGAAATGCAACGCATTTTAAAGATTTGAGTTAGACACCAGCAGAAAAGATTTTTGAATTCATTGCTATTACTCTTCTATGTATCATAAAATAAGATTGATATAGAGACAATCATAATTATCATTAGAAAGGGAATATTATATTATTAAATAAAAAAATAATCTTAAATTCAGACTAAAATGATTTTCATGGTATCTCATTAATTTCCTTAAACAGATTTAGATTAAACAATGAAAATTTGTGATGAACCTTATAATATTCTTGATCTAACAATTGATCTGAGAAAAATTTGAAGAATGTCCTTTCTGATAAAATATCACAAATATTATGGAGCTCGCTTCGACGCTTCGTAGATATCAAAAATATCCATATCGTAATCCAAAACATACAGACTCGCTTTATGCGTAGGTAAAGACTGCTGGATACGCTAATTATAATGCATCGCATGCGAATCTTTCTGACGAGAAAGCTTATCCGCACGATCTCCTATTAGTGGCATTTCAAACTGCGCAGCGATTAATCATCGTGCGTTAAAACATTGAGTATATTTTTATTCTAAATGTAAGAATATATAAGTTGAAATGTTTATGTGTTACTCTTACGTGTCTCAAGACAATAAATCAATCTTATTTAATTTGACGAAGGAGCATAGGAATTATAGACATCATCCTTAATATTACTTCACTTTTATGCTGCATAAGATTGCAATAAGATTAAGATACGACAAGAATATTTTTAGTTTTGTTAGAATTCCTTTCTGAAAGAAAAACAACAAATTGAAAACACTGCTCGAAAATTGGGCCTAAATATTTAAAAGGGTTTGTAGGACTTGATGAAGTTAATAATTCAACAGTATCCCTAAGTCTTCAATAAAATGACTTTAATACTTTTGCGCAAGTATCTAATATTTTACCTAATATTAATATATCACAATCCCGTCGGAATAAAAGCGCGGCACTCAATATGTTGTAATAACGCGAGCATCTGCGGGTTGATGCACAGTTCCGCGAAGAGATTGTGCACGTGCGTGCAGCGGGGTGCGTTACGTACACGCGACACCCCGACGGTGTCGGCGTGTCACGGATTCTGATACGGTCACGGTGACCGACGATGCCCTCCCCCCCTCTCCCTCCCTCGTGACACCGGGGTCTCAAGAGCACCCACCGTGTCTCCGGTATGACACACTGAATGCGTGGGACTACGAATGCCTCTTCGGGAATCTTCACTGATCGTCTCTCCAGGCTTCTCTCTACACCGATCTAGTGATTCTCTCGTCTTTCACGCACGAGCTACGAAAATTGATGCACGATTAACATATCGTGATCTATAATTGCTATTCTACGTTAAACTCCAAGATTGTAATTTGTCTTCTATCAAAAAAAAAAAATTCATGAACGATAGAATGACAGAAGTACAGCCGCGCATACTTTGCATCAATTTGTATCTCTTTGAAACTAACTGGACAGTAAGCCCGGCGATAATTGTTGCCGCGACGACGGCGATCTGGCAACAACGATAAAAGGAAACCGACAATTCTCACGAGGCGGGCCAATATTTGGTCAATAATGTCAATAACCTCGCGCATGACACTTGACGCTTCTCGTCCCTTTTACCGTGTGCGCGTGCACACGGGTGCTGCTGAACGCACACCAAGCACGGGAAACACGCCACGTTTCCCCGTCCGAACATGTGCATCGTGACTGGCCAGTTAACATCTCGACGACGCGAAACACCCTGAGTCATCGATGAGCCGTGGAATCGAACCTCCCGGCGCAAGGCGAAAGGATACCGCGCGCGGAAAAAGATTTATTACAGAAATGATTTGACACGTTCGCTACCAGGAGGACCCGGTCGGAAAAATCATCGGCACGTAGCGCGGATGAGATTTAAAGGAGCGCACCATGTATCCCTGTGCTAGCGGCGTGGAAAATGTAGCCAACCGTGTAATCCAAAAATTCATCTGTGTCTGGGGAGGGCAGGAAATCTTATACGTTCAGTAATGGCGAACCATTAGCCCCCATATCGTCGAAACCTTATGATATCATATTGCCAGGACATTATGTAACTCTCTGCGCGTCCTATTAAATGTCACCGTTTCCCCGAACGCGGTGCGAGCTGGCGAGCCGAAGGGGCGAAGAAGGGTATACCGGCGACAGGCGGAGAGAGCGTTAATAAGACGCACCGTCGAGTCAATTAATTAGAGGTGCACAATTAGATTCATCTGGAAGTGAAGTTTTTTTTTTTTTACGGAGAGGACAGGCACACTCGACGGGCGTTGATCTGTCCCGAGCTCAGGTAGGAAGAAAGGGTCGTCACGCGCTGGGCCCAAATTGTACGGCAAAAACAAAAGAGCGCTTATAATTGCCGGATCAAAAGACGAAGAGTTGTTAAGGAAGCACCGACCTTTCCCGGAGGGATGGGCGACGATGTTTATAGATAAACTCCCTAATTTGCCACGTGACCGGGCAGCCGGGGGCGTAAGGGCAACAAGAATCCATAAATCCCGGACTCGACACCGGGAACGCGCGCGCCGCCCCGCGTTAATTCCTCTATTTTTCTCTCCTTTTTTTTTTGTTGGTATAACGGGACACATCGCGAAATAATCATCGGCGCGGAACGATGTTTATTTTGCGGATACTCGTTGAAGCGCGCTCGATTAAACGTCCATCATGTCGGTAAATTCACGGTGAAATTTCGCCGAAATTGAAAAACCAACCATCACACGTCGAGCCCCCTTCCCTGCCCTCCCCTCCCCTCCTCGCCCCCTCTCGTCAATATCGGCCGCGCATTACATCGTTGAAAAATTTCGTTTCCGCCTTGACGCGAAATTACACGTTCAAACGGTAAACGCGCGAATTCGAGAATTAAAGTTAGAAGGCCGCGCGGAGCGCGCGCCGGCTGTGCGCGACAACTTGTCTCGCGTTTACTGCCGCGATAAATTATTCATGAATCCTCGCCGCTAGCGAGAGGAGAGAACACGCTGGCTCTACACCTCGCGCACATCCACACGGCCGACACGGTGTCAATTTTTTCTCAAATATATCTCCGGTAGCTCTCGAAGCTGTCGTTTCGATCGAGCCGGGGATTCGCTTGGCCAGCACCGTAAACAGAGGTTTCACTTTTGGCCTGGCTAATTATGCGCCGTCATAAATCGAAGGTAAACAGCGTCGGTGCCGATACGCGCACCCGTCGTCCTTCCTGCATCTTGCAGAAAGTATTCCGTGTTATTACAATTTTACACGAACGCAGATACGACGCCGCGTTTAACCTACAGCAAAATTTAATGTAATGTAACACCCGCAGAAAAAATTTCAATGCTGTTACTCTTCTATGTGTCATAAAATAAGATTGATATAAGGACAACTATAATTATTGTTGGGAGCAGAATATTTTATTCTAATAAAAAAATTTTTATATGTAGAATAAAATAATCTTGGTGCTGTTCCATCGATTTGCTCAGACGGATTTAAATTAGACAATGGAAATTTGTACTGAATCTCATAATATTCTTGATTCGACAATATATTGATCTGAGAAAAATTTGAAGAATTTTTTTAAAATATCACGAAGATCCACAAGGAGCTGCTCGCTTTGTAAATACCAAAAGTACCTCGTTCCATAGCCAGAAAGTCCATGAGGACTCACGCTGTACGTGTGAGCAAAGGCTGCTCACTAAATATGAGAAATATTTGGTGAGATAGACCAAACAGTTTGGTTAAATGGTGATCAAATGAATTTTAAAATTATAATTACTAAACATACAGTTGTTTTGATCAAACAATCTACCTTAACCGAGCAATTGTTTTTATACAACTTATAACCAAGTAACTGCAAAATTCATTTGATTACTATTTAACTAAACGTTTGATTAATATTTCTCTCGGTGCAGTTTGCAGATGCGTTGATTATAATGCATCACGTGCGAATCTTTCTTACGAAAGAATGCTTGTTCGCACGATTTCCTAACGGTGATATCTTGAATACTATATAGTGATTAATCACTGTACATTATAAATAACAGCGAGCAAATTTTTATTCTAAATGTAAGAATATAAAGTTGAAATTCATACATACTGCTCTCGTCTCAAAATAAGTTAATTTAATTCGATGGAGAATAGGAATTATAGACTTCATCTTAATATTGTTTTATTTTTATATTGCACAAGATTGCAAGATCAAGTACGTGAAGAATATTTTTAGTCTTGTTATTAGAAATCTTTTCTGAGAACGGAAGCAAATTTCAAGCAGTTACATTAAAAAACATTTAATGTTGTCAGAGGTGTATTAAATTTCGTGCACATACTTTTCAGTTAGAGATATTTAATGTGTTTTAAATTTAATGTTTAAAAATACATTAACTTTCATGACTTTTTTTTAAAATGAATAATTATAATGAGATTCTTCTTTCAATAGTAATTACGTCTGGCAAATGACGTCACGCGAGTAATATAGCAATTTATCATTCGCTACGTTGCACAGGACTTTACGTGGAACCTTGAAAATCGTAAAACACGGGAGAAAGTTAATAAATGTCGGGACATCGCTCGTAAAGCGCGGTGCCTAAGCGAGCGTGACGGGTAACAAGTGTCGCCGTTTAATTAGACGATGGAGGTATAAATTGAAGACGCATCTATAAAAGATCACCATCAACGTTGCCCGCCTCGCTGAGTGCAGAACGACGCGCGCATAAGCACGCACGCATCGTCGGCACCGCCAAGCGCGCCGGCTTGCGACGAGGGTTGGCTGTCATCAATTAATACGCACGCGATGACTTAAGATCACTTGAGCAACACAATTCGAGCGACAGATCGAAACGTGAATCAATTTCCATTGAACTTCCGCCTCTTGCAATTAGACCGTAATGAGCAGCGAAGTGACGAGTGAACGTGTCAGTGCGCTGAAGCGAATCGCGAAATTCGCGAAACGGCAAAGATTTGATAATTACGATGTTTAATTTAATATTCGATCGATCGCTTTTCACTTTCCACGATGTTTTCACGCTTTCCTGCCGAGAGATGTGAGTAAACGGGAGTATAATTAAACGCAATCACATCAAAATAATTGTGTATGCAAAGATTTCACACACTGAAAGAAAAAAGTTGTTGAATTGACTAAATTTTTCAACTTGATTAAATTTCTTCAGTTCGATTATATCTTTAAGTACTTCAATTAAGCATTTACATGGAAAGGACAATTTTGCTGAAATACAGATCTGAAAATAATTATATTGAATCATTAAAAAATTTATGGTTGCTAGAATGTCAGACTTTCTTACAGCAACATTATTATGCTTGAATAACTTACATAATTATTTTGATAATTTAAAGTTATTTCCGTTTAATTTAAATAAATATACATATAAATACTTCATTGAGAAAAATAATTTTATTAAATCAACAAGACATATATAATTGAATGCGTTTTGATAAAACCAGGCAAAATTTCTGGTTATTAGAATAATAAGATTCGAGATTTTATAATATATTTTATAAGAACATTTGATAGACTATAATTTGATTTCTGATTCATCTTTAACGTTCATTTTTAATAAACATATATTTAAATCTACCAAATTTCTAATTAATGCAGCAAGACTCTTTTTTCAGTGTTAACTTAAATACTTGAACTGAAGAAATTTAATCAAGTTAAAAAATTTAGTCAAGTTAAAAACTTTTTTTATCAGTGCACGCGTTTTTATTAAGTGTGTTAATTCTAATGTCACATTTTTATTAAAAGGAAACTAATGGCGTTTAGTCATATTTGTTTCACGGTCGAGCACTCTTGTAAGAAAGAAAGATTCCACCGCGGGTCGTGCGTGCGTGCAGGTTATTTCTATGCAACGGGACTCCTTTCCCAGGTAAGAGAGGCGACATGTATACGCGCATTAACGCGAATCCGATTCGCGCGCCTTATTGTATAAGTATTGCCGTCATACCGTCAAACGTGACACCGGTACGAATTCGGGTGCCATTAACGGGCACATTCAATTTCCACGGGATCGACAAAAGCGTCGAATTACAAATTCAAATCCCCGGCACGTGCGTCAAATACGTCGGAATTTTTCTCGCGTGAATTCACCTGTAAAATATAAACCATCACGCGCCGCTATTCCGACGAAAATAAATTCTCTCGCCGCAATAGCGAGACAAAATCGAAAAAAAAAGGAGTATTTCGCGCGTAATTAAACTGTTGCACCGGAACTAATTATTCGTAAAAATGCCGTATCATTATACTCGATCGCACATAAATTAAAATCTTTTTACCATTCGTTAATATATTATATAATACCGTTTGTGTTAAAGAAATTCATTTAACATTCTAATTTGAAGATACAAATTGCTGAAAGTATAATTTATATCTTTAACACAAATGGAAAAGGTTTTTGTAATTATCTGATAGGTATACACACATAATTTGCACTGAGAGAAAAAATACTAAATTTTAATAAATATTTGAAAATGTAAATAAATAGTTATTTAGTAAAAACGAACGCACTAATTTAATTTAACTATCACCTTTTTTATTAAATAAATATTTATGTACCGTAAATAAATATTTCATTGCAACTATCCAAACAAATATTTATTAAAATTTAATAATTTTTCTCTCAGTGCATAAAAAATAGTTTATCAAATGTTTATCACGTGATTAATTTTTTCATTAAAAAGATGCGATCAGATAACGATTCTTTCTCAGTAATTAATGTCGGATGGATAGTCTCCATGCCCGTAGGCGAACGATCCTCGCGCTAATTCGGATCCAACTACTAACTCTCGAGTGCTCTCAAAGGGCACTCGAGTAATCGCCACCCACGTATGCCAGACGGTACGAAAGTTCCGCATAGATGAGCGCGCGCGCGCGCATACACACACGCTTTTACTCAGAGACGAAGGTAGTTGAGAAAGAGAGCACTCGAAGCGTGTACCGAGCCTAATTAGGGATATGCCAAGAGTGGACGATCCCATGGACGCGCCACGTGTTTCTTTCGTGTCAGGACGATATGTTCGTCCATCAGACGCGGACGAACCTCCCTCGTTCTCCAGATTGCACATGCACACGTACGCATATATCTATACATGTGTGTATGTCTATGTGTGGATCTTCCGCTCTTTCTCTCTCCCTCTTTTTCGCTCTACGTGTTTGGTCGGAAGTGCCTTCTCCGAGTCCGAAGTGTTTGCTCTCGTTGGTAGAGCGAACGGTCGCTCGATTTGTCGGTCCCGTCTCTCGGGTGCGAGCGGAGACCCCCCATAGTGCATAAGGGTCCAGACGGACACGACGATACTCGACACGCTCTTTCCACGCGAATCGCAAACGAGAACGTTTAATGCCCGCCGCGATCGCCTCGCAACGCTACGGATACGCGCGCCCTCGCGCCTCGCTGTCGCTCGCAATTTCAAATCAATATTCGAATCGTACGGGTTACCGGAACAGCAGCATATTGCACCGAAAATGCTTGCGAAATTATTTAATGCCCAACTTTTTTTGTCGCGTTTACATTTTCATGATTGTTCACAATTCTAGTTCATGCCGAAATGATTCATTTATCATGAAATCCGATTTGATTAGTTTTGATGAAACATCGCCATCCGCTGTCGGCTTACAATATATCCGATATAATATTCGTTCGTCACAATTTAACGCAGTTTACATATCGCTCGAAATTATTTTTGCATTTTTAACATGGCTTCAATAATTTAGCGTGGACGCGTTAGTTGGTTTCCGATTGAATTTACACACAGAGAGAGAGAGAGACAGAAGCCATTCCCCGAACGCGATTAAAATTTTCGTATATCATTGTACATACAACGAGATAACATGACTACCTGTAAAATGCAGTGAAATACGGCGCGCGTATTATAACCAATCTTTGCTTCAAATAAATCCGCGATGTTAATTTCAATAGAGAGTCGAGATTTACCCAATTTGATCCTCATTGCCGATGCGACTGGCAAATTAGGTAAGAGCCAGTCGCGCAATCGCGGAATTACCGGCAAATGAGGCGAGCGGGAGGACGACGACGAACGAGTGCGAGAGACAGCGCGAGACACATGGATTGCCGGCCGAAAAGGAATTTATTAGCGACGCTGAGGTGCACGCTCGCAATAAACCGAGTTCACGATCATCAGAGATTACGACGATGGTGGCGACTATCAGGCACTGACACCCACTGCCGCCGTAGCACCGGCGGCGGC
>QKQZ01002371.1:0-21931 GCA_003595255.1 Solenopsis fugax | reverse complement strand
TATTCTGGCCGCTTTGTTGGTTTGGTCTTGAACCTCTGTTTTGCGGTCTTGGTTGGCTGATATAAATATATTTCATGTTGTGATATATATTTGATATTTGAGTTATATAATTCATGTTGTGATTGTGGCGCAGAAAGTTCTGTTCTTCGTGTCAAAAACCCTCGTTCAAATCCGATTGATCAGAACATCTGATTTTACGTGTATTAGATCGCTGTCTCTTGGAAGTCAATAACTATCGAGAGTATTATGCCATGAGAACCACTCCAAATTAGGCCTTTCGGAATCGGTATTTAAACAGTATGTTCCACATATCTTTGTAAATTATAATATAAAAAAGCACACACCACAGAAATACACTGATTGTGAGGAGTCACCACTCTCTGACAAGAGTTTAGAATTGAAGAGAAAGAGAGGCAGACACAAAGAGAGGGAGAGAGAATGTATGTGTATTACATATTTCATAAACAATAAATGATACTTTTCAATTCTCGAAAACATAAAATATTCGTTTATCCTAAGTGTATGCTCATAAATTTTAACAATTTACTAAATCAATTTTTAATTTATACTCAGCTTTTAAAGAAATAAGTAAACTCAACAGATTTATAAAAAAAGAAGTACAATTCCACAAAGAAGTACAATTCCAACATTATCACAAACAAATGTGATTTATAAAATTAATTGTTTAAATTAAGAGTTGTCTTATATGGGACAGATAGATAGATTACATAGGAGTAAAATTTTGGAACATAGAAATCACAATAAAAATTCGTCTTAGATACAGGATCGGTTAGATATATCACGGAACATGGAATTAATAATTCATATGAATTTGGAAGAACATAGTGATTCTGAATGAAGAAAATAATCTCAATAAAAGACTAATATCAGAAATGTTAAATATAAAAGATCATTTCATTTTACTTCAATCTCAATCTGCTAAGCGATATTTAATTCCTCGACTCGGTTTATCACAAATTAATTAATAGAATCTGAATGTGAGTTTTTTGATTTTTTTCTATAAATTTTATAACAGCAAACATATTAACAAATATCAAATAAGTAATAATATTTCATCATCAACATAAATAGTATCTAATAGTATTACTACATACACTAATTATATTATTACAGGCATATGCTATAAGTATATGCAAAATCTATCGCCATGATATATTTTCTATTTCTTTTATGAACGCCTACACTGTTAATCTAAAACAAGGATTAAAATTTTGATATCTCCGTTGATGTATTAAATCGTAATAATAATTGATGATATAAATATATATCAAACTAAATTCGCAATACGATTGTACTCAGAAATTGTCTCTGAGAAGAAAATACGAATGGCAGTATACGCGTGTGCTTGAAGGCATTAACGGAGAACTCGATATTCGAGGGATTTTGTTTGTTTCCAACACCTCCTAGACGAACACAATGTTAATGCCTGCTAATGAGTCACTCCGGGGAATAGCATTTGCTTAGTAATTCCCGCAAACACCGGAATTACAACCTGTCAACAACCGTATTCGCGACACTCCCAATATTCGCCATTGCGAAGTTATTTCCTTCACAGCTGATATTTTCCACGACAGTACCCTGATATTTTCTCAATGATTGGTTCTCTTCCCAATCTATACTCAATTTAACTTTTCTTCTATCTGTCAACTTGTCATCTATGTCGGCGCGTCATAAAAGGAAGATTCGGCGGAAGTCAACGAAGGGTAGCCAATTTCAAATTAGTGTAAAACATTAAATTAAAAATAGGTATCTTTTACATTCGATTCTATTTGAATTTTCTTGGATGTTCAATAAGTTACGAACAAAATTCTGTCTATAAAGCGAATAGCATTACAAATCAACTTTTGGATCAAAGAAAGACGTATTTATGAAGAAAAAATTATGAGAGAGGCAGAAGATAATTTCTGAAAGCTCTTAACAATCAAAGTTTACTTATAATAATATTTAATAAATGAGTAACTTAATCAAAATGTATTACTTGAAAATTTCATGTTTATAAAATAAGTAAATTAATGTATTTTCTTAAAATTGACAACAAAAGGAAAGAGAAAATTCTGCACGTTATGATACCGCGATTTAATACGCAATCCAATTTAATCTTTCACGTCACTGATTTTGTGTCTTGACGACATCATATCTGAAAATTGGCGAACCGAAAATTATCGCGTTACCACGCCTTAATCATAGCTGCTACCTCTACTATCTACCGAGGAATACGATAGTGAAGACAAGACAGAGAGAGAGAGAGAGAGAGAGAGACAGAGAAAGAGGAAGAGGGAGAGCACAGAGACGGGAGAGTCTCACAGCTCCGTTAATTAGCAAGGAAATAATTTCTCGGTCATTAAACCAACCTGCCGCCTTCGTGCAAAGGAGGTGCGAGGAGGCGGATTGTCTACGAGAAGACAATGGTACGCATCGTTCACTCTGATATATAGCGCGGTAGAATCTATGATAATAATCTCTCAAGGTGAATCGATTTCTCTTAATATTAATTTATCTGCACGTTGTGTTAGCTTATTAACACATTTGAATATTTCACAATAAACAGTCAGATGTTCCTAGCGTTGAAAGTTTTTTTTTTTTTAGTAAAACCGAAACATCACGATTTATTATTAAAGAAAACGGTTTGTGAATTAATGCAAAAATTAAATTTATGTATAATAAAAGAACATATAATCATAAAAATATTATAAAATCCAGTTTTTTATTTAAAATTTCATATAAATTTTAATAAGAAAGTTTTAATTTGCGTTTTATTTTCCAGATATTTAATATTAAAATTAAAATTTACATTTTATATTTTATTAAAATTGTGAAAAGAGAGAAGTAATATCTGATTGAATCTATAATGGGAACAATTGTTTGAGTTTTAATAAAAACAGGAAGGAAATATTGTATTATGCACTAAATATGGTCATATGTAATTATTTTAAATATACACATAAGACTTGCAATCGATATAAAATAAAAGTTTTATAGTAATATGTATGAAATCCTATATTTATATTTTCATTCATAATCATACCATTATTGCGCATTGTCAATAACATATGGATTTTAGTTAAATTTGAGTGAGACTATATCTTTCTATAAGTAAAATTTCATATGTTACTATTTAGCAGAAAAGATTTTATATGTTGATATAACATAAATTATTAATATAAAGTAATATTTTTAATAGTTCAAATAACCCTCTTCCGTCAGAATTACAAATTTGAATATATTTTATCATTCTTTCACAAAATAGGATATAAAATAGAATATACTTTATCACGATCAAGATGAATTTATTTCTAAATAAAATTTTATATAAATATATTATATATATTTACAAGTATACTTTCGTAGTAGTTATTGCGGCAAATGCCACAGTTTATACGTTTTAATCAAATTTTTGCAACAGGGACACACAATTTCCGCCTCACGACGGATGAACCGTGCCTAACTTCGATTACTTAGTCAATTTGACTAAACTTCGCAAATCTTAGGAGCAAGCAATTTCGAAAAAGATTGTGAAAGAACCTGCATCAAGACCGACATACTTTTCGCTTATTTTTCTTTCTCTCATTGAAAATTGCGGTCCATAACTGTAGCGGAAAATTGAAAAAAAGATGAAGATTTATAACTGAATGTCGATGTCTTTTGAATAAATATATTTTTATATAACATTATTCCATAATTATTTGCATTTATAAATACAATACATTGCATTCACCTTTTAAACAACAAACAGTTGCCGAAATACATAGTTCCATTATTTAATTCTCTTTTTCATATTCGATGTTATTGTTAATAGTACGGTGTTTTGACTCGTTAAAAGTTAAGTTTAAGAATAAAGTAAAAATTTTTCTGATTCAGAAATATATTGAAAATGTTTTGTCGCTTCGTAACGATTATTTTTCTATTCAGCTTTTTCACAAACAAAAATAACGTGGCGACGAGGGATTAATACGATTCTCTAGAGATTAATCGCTGTTCGTTACCGTCTTTGCAACTGTTTTTATGTACCTGCCGTCAGGATGCGTGACCGCACATTTCTTGATGTTGTCGGCAATCTATGAAGTTGAAATGCAAGTTTAATTTATCAATCTTTTAATAATTATGCAGTCTAAGATATTTAACATTCAAAGACATACTGTCCAAAACTTTATAATATCTTTAATAATAATGATAAGATATTTCATTTATTAATAATTATTATAAACTTCCTGTATGTTTCTTTCTTTATAATATTATATCGTATTATCTTGTAAAATAAACAATTATCAACGATATATTATTTTGTAATTATCATTTCACTCTGAACACACAGAAATTATATACCGTGATAGAATATCAATATTGCAGAGAATCATACAATGTAGCTTGCAAAATATGACCGCGCAACGGGAACCGGTGGCAGTAACGACGTCATTGATGAACGTACCATAGATAATTAAGCGATAAACGTAATAAATAATCGTATACGATAAGATCAACGATATGGTTTATTGCGCGTATTGTGTCGCGAACGCGGTTACGTACACGAACCCACACCAGCGCTCTTTCATTTACTCTGTGTAGCAGTGTCCTTTTATTAAACCTAAAGTATTTAATTAAACAGCAGCCACGTGCGTGGTTCGTAGCATATAGTAATTGCATAAGAGACGAGGAGTTGCCGACGATTAAACAGAATAGCTGGCTGTGCCGCATGCCAACTCCCAGACATTGCGGTGCGATAAACTGCAAGTCAGAACTGCGGCCTCACAGATCGATTATATTTGCTGGTGAATATCGGATTGCCTACTCGCGCAATTAATTTCGGTTCGATGGGAGTTGGTATATCGCCCGAAGCTTACAACATGTCGGCCAAGAATCGTTAGCCTCGAACTAATTTCTAGACAGCCATATAACAATCAGCGAAATCAATATATTAAGTTCATGGTTCTCAACACACACAAATAAAATAAATGTAACATATTACATTATATAAAATTATTATACGTTTATTACGTATATATACATATACATGTGTATATATAAAATTTTGTCAATAAGAAAATGTATGTTCAAATAAAAGGTATAAATTTTCAAGGCAAATATACCTGATATAGAACAATCAATGCGTGCGAATATTATGATGTATATAACATTAAAAAGAAGAAAATGTCTTTAAATAGGATTTTATATCTTTACTAAAAATATCACAAAATTAATAGCACTTATTTCTATACTTTTGCAGTTTTGAAAGATTAACGTCTTCAAACTAATAAAAGTACATTTCTAAATTGGCATGATATAATTTAAAATAAATGAATAAACGAATTTTAGAACGGATTTTAGAATAAATTTAATTTAGAAACTTATTGCTAATACATATATATGATTTAAGGGGATGTTAAAGTCATCAATTTTACCGACTGAACAGTGATTTAATTAAACACATGATACGATTTGCAACACATACGTAAAATTTACGAAACGTTAATACGTTATTACATACTACCACATCAAATTGAACGCACACATATGGATAAATTTTCGTATAAGCTTTTTATATCGAATTAAGTACTTAAGTTTAATTTTAAAAATTCGATATTGTTTCTTCGTGAAATTTATATCTGAAGACTCCAATTTCGTAAGTACAAACTGTACTTTTATATTAAGCAAATATTGTCACGACTTAACTCCGGACGCCACATTGATCTAACAATAAGAAATGATAAAAAAGATGTGAATTAAAAACTTTTTCTCGTTCTCTGTATAAAATCTATACTGCAGATATATATCAATGAGTATAGTTTAATTCTGGAATGGGATTTCCAAATCTGTAAAAATAATACATACAAAAAATTGTCACAAAATTATTGTGTTTAATAAGTAAAACAAGACGACTTTAGGACCTTAACGATAATAAATGATTTCGCACATTTTAATCTTAACATTTTTAAATATTCGAACGATTTTTTGCTATTTCTTATTTTTTTATAATAGAATTTACATTAACTTAGAAAGATTTTTATGTTATATTGTTACATAATAATATTAATTTAAACACTATACTTCTGGCGCCAGTCGTAAACACTATGAAAGAGTCTGGGAGACTCGTGCAAGAACTCACAATTTTGGTTCCACTCAATGTTTTTCAATCAATTTTTAAAAATTAAAGTTCAGTTTCAGAAATGTGACAATTTCGACGATACTGTCGAAAAATACTTACTGTGATGATGTGCAAAAAAGGTTGCACAAACATTACACACATGGGTCCCACAGATTCATAAAAAACTTTGCTTCCATATCGTTTGAACTCTAGTTGAGCTTTGAAGCTGATCAATCACAATTGATAGTGGAGTTTCTAACTCCTCCTCTCTTCCCCTCTCAACCCGAACCTTCCATCTCATTCTTTCTTCATACAGCAAGCGATTGAAATCTCGTACAGGATCTCCCAGACCCAATATAGTGTTTAAGGGTTAAACAGGATTGTGCCGTACATTTCAAGATTACATCTACATGGATTATTTATACGATATATTTATACATATATATTTACATTATGTTTACAAGAATTTTTTTCACGTAGATAATAAAAGCAATATAGATTATTATAAATTGAATAACATAATTACGTTATAAGATTGTTAATATATCTGACTCCAGTATTGATAAAATAAAAATATACAATATTAAAAATTAAAGAAACGAAATATAATTTCACTATTTCTGATAAAATCTGAATCTTCGATCAATTATTATTTACATAGATAACATCCTTACATAGTTTATATTGTATACTTGTGATGTAGATTATTTATATTTTCTGCATAAATGCCCAATTCTGATATTAAGTACAGTATTTGTGCCAATTATTATTCAGATACGTCTGAATAAATATAGTTAAAAACATTATTTAACGTTGTTGAACATAACGTATTTAAATTAAATAAATTTTATATATGTATAGACGTATCAATAATACGCTTCGGAGTAACATTAAATTTAGTATGTCTCGTTTCAGGATGTTAGTTCAATATCTTGCCCTTTTCGATATCGAGGTTATGACTTTCTCTCGTACTTTCTCATTGGCATGAATTGCTTCACACGATCCGCTCCCATTTATGACGTTTCTATAAATTTATTTATTTTCCCTCTATTTCTGTAAGATTATAAATAATTGAACATGAATTGTTTCCCTTTTACACAACAATGACACTTCATAATCGAGCAACAATTAAAAAAAAAAGGGCAACATTGGAACTCTTTAAATCAAGAAAATATTTTATGACAGTCTAATTATAAGCACAAGAAAAGAAAAATTTTTACTCGGAAATGTACTTATGTTTCGTGATAGAGAGAAATGTTTCTTTAGATTTAATAAATTTTCTTAAATCCAGAAAAAATTTATGCATTAGCATAGCCTAATCTAACTAATATTTAATAGTTAAAAGATGTAATTGCTTTACTTTCGAAATAATTAAATTTCTTTTTTATTTGAAAACAATTTTACTATTATAATAAAATTGAGAGACACAGTTGTGTTTCACATTATTGTATCATTTTACTTATAAATTATATTTATATGTTATATTAAAAAATTTCTTTTTCACTTAAAAAAAAATTCAATGTATTTGGAAATTGAAAATAGTATTTTTTGTTGCAGGAGAGGGAAATATATACTGGCGTGGCAGATACCTATTTTCATAGTCATATTGAGGACTCGAATTTACAGATGTTCGATTCCGATTAATATGTAAAGTTATTAATGTAAGTTACTAAATATTCTGAGGACCTATGGTGCCATTTTAGTAATTTATTAATGTGCACGAAAAATTCGGTGTAACTAGTAGCACAATCATTGGTCTATAAAGATAAGAACCAATCACATTTGACTGCTACTTAACTGATTGTTCCGAATTTCGATATACGATCCGACTGCAGCTGCGTTCGGGATCATACGAACGTTGTCGTGTATCATTTTACCTTTATTTAACATTTGGTAAATAAACAAGGATAAAATGATAACACTCGGGGATTCGAGAGCGATGTTTATTATATTAATTGTCGTTATCATTATTTGTTAATTTGTTAATTCCAAGATTGGAAAATAAATGAATAATTTACATATAATGTAAGAGTTGCTAAAAAATATAGCATTTTATTTTATATACTTGTTTTTAAATCGATTTTTAATTAGATTGATCTTTTTAATATAATTTTTCTAATAAATTAATTCTAGCTATTCCGATTCGAAATCAATACAAAAATCGATTTTTAATTTGTAAATCGGACATCCTTGTATTCAAGTTTGAGCCTTCGAGCGTAGTCGTAATTTTTTAACAGCGGATATAACAGGTCACGCGGTACGTATTTTTTTCTCACATCGGGACATAATCTCGCAATTGTGGGAAAAAAATATGCGCCGCATAGCCTTCTACCCGTTGTGTGCTAAATTTTGCTTATGAGTTATTAACAGTCCCGCTAGCCACCTTACGGTATTGAATCACATGAATGGGACCTCGTGAAGAGATGGAGAACTATTAAATATAATCAAAGGAATTGTTATTTTATTGAAAAATATTATGTCAAACAATCGTAGCTTTTTCTGCCACAGTACGATTTAACAAAAGTAAAAAATTTGTTTTTAACAAAACAATTTTTTATTTAAAATTATATTGTTTTTGTAAAATAAATGAAAGTCAAACAAATAGAAATACTAAATGTAAAGAATCGTTTTTCTCTGTGAATGTATACCGGTGAATGTATACTCTGTGAATGTATATCAATCCTTTTTTATGCAAATAAAATTTATTACATTTCAAAGTCAATGTATATCTTAAATTCAAGATACTAATATAAATCCTACAATTATCCATCCAACACGCACTTCAAACATGGGCGAATAAAATGTTATTAACACATTTTAGACGCATTTGCTTAAAGATGCCTCTAAGACTTCTCAATGACATCTTTAATATGTCTTATGTGTATCCCGATTTAAGACATGCATGTTGTATTCTTTTTCCATATCTGTTTTATCTAAATGATATAAAGGAATATCCGTTGTATCTTAAGCAGAACTTATTTATCATGATTATTAGTATAATTAAATTTTTAGTTCGTTTAATATACATATATTAACATTGTGAATGTTATTTTTAATTATTTATTTATATGAATAATTTATTTAATTAAAATTTTCCTTTTATGTCTATTACAGCCGATATATTTAATAACAGTAGTTAAATCGTTGAAGAATGAAATAGTTATTATTTAATTAAATAATTTAAAGCAATTTAGTTTTTCTAAAAATGACGCAGTCACGTTGGATATTCTCGTAAAATAGTGGGAAACATTTCTAATGATTATAGATTATGTCAGATTATTCTAAAAAAGACGATAATTGCGATGGTAATAACCATCGTACATGTTAAAAGGAAATAGCTTGGCGAATAGCTAATCTTTCGTTAACCTACATTTCACTCAGTAAGAAAATTTCTCTTAATTTGACATAAAATCTGTTCGCATCTTTTAGTGCCCAAATTACTGGCAATGTATTCTCTAAAAAGACAATTAACGGAGCCGTAAATATGTAATAAAATATTTTATTTGCAAGAAATAGTGTCGATCTTAAAAAAAGTAACAATTCTTGATCACAAACTGTAGTGTTTTGTCTCAGTTTAATTTAACAAAAGTATTCAAAATATATTGTAGAATTAAAAATGAACAAAGAGCTGAAAGAGCATTTTTGCGTTGTAAAGTATTTAATATACGACCAAAAAATTAAAAATACTTTTTAGATTTCCCGTAGCCTAAGTTTAAATGCAAATATTTATTTCACCAAACTCTATTTTAGATATGTGCTTTCTACAAAAAGAATTTAAAATATTAACTTTTCATTTAATTGTTTTATTTAATGCACGAGTTTTTATTGTTTAGTAATAAATAAAATATGTTTATTTATTTACTTTTGCATAAATTTTGTTTTTTTTAATTAAGAGAAAATTTTCTTAAATTAAATTATAAAAATGTGTCTTAAATAATGAAAAAGATACTTTTTATATTTATTCGTCAATCATTTTTTCTAAGGAAAATAGGTTCTTTTATGAATGTCGACATCACATCACTCAAAGAATTTGCGAATAAAAAATAACGTCATGAATTTTTACAATGTCCTATACATAATATTTTCAAAAAGTGAGAAGAGCATATAATGCTATAGCAAACTTTTTACCAGATATACATTATCAACTCTGTAATGTTTCCTGGCAAGCTAAACATATCGGGTTTAATTTCAAATGTCAATTAAGCAAAGTTATTGACAGTCACGTGATCGAAGTCCAGTTGCAAATGCGTAATAACGTTTTCTTTCTACTTATTTTCATCAACATTCAATAACCAACGCTGTTGTATCGACGCAACCCTAAGGGCAGTAATCCAGGCTCGTCGATGCGTTCATAAAACAATTTGTGAGCCTTTTCACGGCTCGTTGGTTCCTTCCTAGACTTTCTTCCGCGCGTCCTTCCGCCATCATGCATCCATTTTCGCAACTTCTTTCCCGTAACTTTTATCCCGCATCTCTCGAAACTCTAAAGCATCCCCTCGATCCTACCACCGTTCGCGAATTCTTTGAGAAAAGAATTTTCTCATCGCGAAATTAATCGTTGGTCGAGCTCATCCACTAGTGGGATGATGAAGATCGGACTTTCCTTCTTTGAGACCGTTCTGAGGAACCAACTGAGCGTAACGAGCCACTTCCGCCAGTCCACTTCCTTGCAGTCGTCCATTTTGCCGCGAAACGTGAAACTGAAGCATGGCACGCCTCACCGACGTACGTGAGGCTCTCAAAACGTTTTATTTTCTTCCATGAAATAATTTGTTCGGCGAAGCACGGAGCAAGTGGATATGCTCGAATACATATTAAATGAGGGTATACATATCAAATTATTTACGACTATCTTGACTTACGGATTTTCAGACCCACGACCAATATGCTATTAACTAAAAATGAACTAGTAGATTATAATAAAGGTGATTAAGTATTCGCTAATTAAGTGATCGAAATTAAATATTAAATTTATATTACTAAATATTATATTAACAGTAATATTGCTTTTAATTACTTGTTAAAGTTAATGTGTTTAAGCTAAATATTAATTTTATATATAATAAAAAATATATTAAAAATTATAATTTTAAGAAAATCTTGTTTCGTCATTCTCTAAATGGAGGTCTATAATCGTTTTAAATGAAAGTCTATAATCATTTCAAATAGAGGTATATTATCGTTTCAAATAATATAATTATTTTATATAAACACTATTTATGAAGTAATAACAATAATGTATCAGTTTAAACGATGTATATTGTATATGACAGCGGCAGGTGTACTCAATACTATATATTGCGATTCGATTTATGATCAATTCGATTTATAACCGAAATTTCAAAGCCCCTTCGTAAGAGGGTTCCTGTAATTCGATTTTATTCCTACGAGGAGCCTAATATTTAATAACTTCATACGGATAACATTATTTAATTTATCTGTATCATAATATAGTCTTTATGTATTTTTTTAAAATTTTTAGTTTATTTTGTGACGCCCAATGTTAGTTAATCACTTCAATTTAAATAAAATATATAATTCTATATTACATAATTTGTTATACATAATACATGATTTGTTATAAAAGTGTTGGTTTATTTAAACATCGAACCTTGTCGAATTTATTAGGAATTATTGATCGAATCGTTAAGTTTTAGCTTGTTAAAACTATTGAAAAAAATTAGACATTTTTAACAGATGTTTGAAAAAGTTTGTTTATCGTTATCGAACAGGGATAAAAATTATTTCAATTTGACAGTTGGCTAATCCATTCAATCGTATACCGTCAGATTGTCGGCCTGATACTATCGTGATTGCAAAGCCACATATTCGAAAGCTAAACATTGTAGATACGAGCTCTCGTAACTGACAGCCGTCGAAACAACGTGCTATATCTCATATACCGCGAAAATTTATGACTGAAAGCTTTTATGCACCCTTTGCCGATACTCGCTTTCCGCATAGCTTTTCTCCATCCTATAATAATCCCGTTTACGTCTTTTGCCGCTCTTGAAAACTCCGCCGAAGGCGACTATAGTCATCCACAATCGGGGCTTTTGTTGCGATCATAAACGTCCTTTCACTTGTTATTCCGATGTATAGTAACATCGAACAGCTTTACTTTTTATTTTATCTTTTATCTATTTTATTCTTTATTTATAAATTTTTCTGTCTGTTAAAGTATTGAAGTAATCGGAAATATTAATTAACATTTTCAAAAATAATAGAACATTCTTCGAATAAAGAAGTTTACTAATGTGATCTATGATACTTTTAGTTTATGTATTGCAATATTTTCAAATAAATAAGTAAAGTTAAGTTAAAATAAAGAAGATTTCAAGACAATGTTAAAGAAACTTATGAATTAATACAAGTACCACTTCAGAAAGTACACCTTAAAAAAGTTTGTACTTATAATGTATATTTGTTAATGACTATAAAGAAAGATTTAAATTTAAATTCTTGGTTTTCAGGATTTGAATGGTTACTTCCTGTATATTCTCTATCTGACATTTTAGATTCGATGTGACTGGTGTACAAGCGTAACAACAAGTTCCAGTTAACGCGTACGCGCAGATGCTATTACGGAAGTTTATCGTCTGATATATAACTTTTCAATCGATCGAGCGTGTATGCTACGCACGATTTCATCTCACATGACTCACATTTATGTACAGCCGAGATGAAATATTCCATCATCGACAAATGTCAATGAGTAGTAAATGTATCGTGTACGTTTCTGAATAATAGAAGCTTATAACAATCGCACATAAAAAATGCTTAATTGAAGAATTGGGTATGAGAATAATATGATATATAAAATACGAATAAATAAAAAGACTAACAGAACACCTACAGATGTTCATACAATTCAAAATGATTTGAAATTTAAAACTTAAAAAAATTACAGAATACATAATAGGGGAGAGTGGGGTAAAACGGACCTAGTTGCAGTTTTTGCTCTCTATAAGACACAAATAAAGTCCGATCATAAAACTGAAGGTGTCGTTGGAAAGATAATTTAATTCCCTTCATTTTTGCTTCAGATCATCTTGACGTATCTCTCATCTGTGTTGAACTATAAAAGAAAATGTAAAAACGTTTTTTCCTGTCAGATTTGGAACCAATAGTTCCAAATCGGACCACCCCCTGGTACAAATCGGACATTCTTATTTTTATGGGTTTTTAGATAGAATTTTTTAATGTACAATATTTTTATTAGAATTGAATAAAAACGAGTAATTTGGCGGTCAAACATAAAGATTTTATTCAGAAAAGAAATTACTGACAGTTTATATTATTAGAATTGAAATAAAAAAAACTCAATTAATCTGAGTCAGATGACTCATGATATTTTACTGATTTAATGTTCCTTGGACCAAATCTGGTCGGCTTAATAATTTTCCATTTTTTAAATCGAGAACAGCAAGCTGAAGCACTTGTATTTCTATTGTGTCTGTTTTTTGTTTATAAGTGCGGCCCATTTTTCACTAAAAAGCAAAAAAAAAACACAAACATAAATTGTGAAAAGATTTCCTCCTATGGCATACACGAGTATACTCGTATGTAGGTCCGATTTGAACACCCCAAAAAAGGTCCGATTTGGACACGGGTTCTTTTAAAATTTGGGACAAATTTTACAATAAACTACAAAAGTGATCACAAAACGATTGATATTTTTGAATTCTACATGCTTTAATTATCTTAAATCAATTATCTTTCACATTTTTAACACCTTTTAAATAATAATTTACAAGGATTTTCTTTTTTAAAAATTTTCGTACGATGACTGAAAATACATATTCGCGTCTATTCTGTGAATGTTATGACAGAGAACTGTCAAACTGTTATCACATGTTCGGTGTCTTATAAGGACTTTACATTGTAAATGGCACGCAAATCTGCTTAACCGTATTCATATAAATTAAAAAGGTTAGATTTGGAACACGGTCCGATTTACCTCACTCTCTCCTATAAAAACATTTTATTTATGTACAAAAATAACATATAAATAATATATTTAAAAAATATGTAACTATTAACGTTATAAAAAGCTATGTGTTAATTATGAATAAATGATTAAGTCTTATTATTGTAAAAAATAAAGACCTTGTAAAACATTTATCTTACAAAGTTTAGGATTAAAAAAAAATTTTTTAAACATAAAAGATAAAATTAGAATAAAATGAGTACTTTTGTACAATGTTCATATAATTGAAAGATATGTGGAAAAAGCGCAAACATTAATTAAATCTGTTACGTATGTCAACGGATACCATTAGGTGAATTCCAAATAAAAGTGTATGAACTAATAATATGAATATGTTATAAATGATACATTATACGTCACATGCTATTATCTACTGCAAAGTAATAGCATGTAAAGTACTTGATATGATACATAACATAAAATTTTATGTTTGACATTAATAATATTAACAAATTTCATTAGTTCTTCTGTTTGTTTAAATATAAATACACAAATTAAACATGATAAACTTACATATTGACCTGGCAAAGTTGTGAAACAGCAATTAAAGTTATGATGTCCTTACCTATAAATAAAAGTAATACTTAAATTAATAAAAAAATACATATTTAAATTTAATAGATATAATAATATTAAAATTTTTAACACATATAATGTATTAATAGTGAATTTTTTTTAGAATAAATCTACTCATAGAAAGTTGCCGTGACAGTATCGCGTGACATACCATCCCAGATAACATTATGTCTTAAAGACGACTAAAAGATGTTTTTTAATCGTTAAGACGTCTTTTGGTAATTAAGATCTTAAAATGTCTTTCAAATGTTTTTTAGACACGCATGTTGTTTAGAATTTTGTTCTTGAATTATATTTTTTTAAAATAAAAATTAGAAATAAAGCTTTGAAAACATAAATACAAACTAGAAAGTATCATCTATCTCACGATATATCAGTTTTTATAATATTATTTTGAGTTATGCAATAATTAAATTTATCGTAAGATAAGCAGAAATAAATGTCTAACAAAATAAACTCCAAAATTGACAGTATGCATTAATGTTACATTTTCTATTATTTTCCTTTAATGTGAGTAATTTGTACAAAATGTTTTTTATATATGAGGATTCCTAGAATCTCTTATTATTTTAATGAAATATAAAACGTTTTTTGTTGATTTATTTATACAAATATCTTGTGTTGTTCAGCAAGACGCAACATGTATCGCGACAATATAAAGATTAGATTATGATACTAATTTAATAGATAAATATAATGCTGTTTTCTATTTTCTATTCGATATAGTTTTTATTATATTATAGTTTGTTTTATAGACAAATATGCCAGTTTATAAACTGCTGATTTTATCTGAGTTTAAAATAGCATTATGAGAAAAATAAAAGAGAAATATAAATAAAAGTTTAAGGATATTGCAAGCATGTAAAATGATCTAATATTATCAATAATATGCTTACTATTGTTTAAACTATGCAATTTACAAAAAAATCGTATAAATTTTATTCTTGTTTTTGGAAAATTTGTTTTTAGTAGATTTTATACAGTAAAAAGTTAAAAATAACTGAAGTATGAAATTTTACTTCTTTAATTATTTAAGCATGTTTTTCAGCATTAATAAAGCCTAATGTTTATAATTTTCGAGAAATAAGGTGATCATTTTAGGAGACTAATGTTGATATTAATAAATTTTCTCTATTATATCGATAAAAAATTTTTGTTCCTAACTTTTAAACTTTTGCTTATATTATTCGAAACAATTTTAATCTTTTCTGTCAAAAAGTTATTTTACTAGTTCCGACATTTTCTATGGAAAGAATGGTTTTGCTGAAGCATCTAAAAATATAGATAGGTATAGATTTGGGAATAATTCTTTTAGACACAAAATAATTATGACGGACTCTCAAACATAATAAGGATTGCATAAAAAAACTTTGATACTAGCAACCATTCTGTGAGGATCCTACATATTATAATTATTTTAAGGATTCAACAAAATTATTTACAGATCTGTATCTGGCTAAATTTTTAGATACTTCATCTAAAATCTATGCATACACTTAAAAATTCAATAAATAACGATTACAAATATATCATGAATTAGTTTTAGATTAAGTATGTCATACAAATGTGGTCAAATTGGCAAATTATTGTTTAAATAATATTTTGATATGCATATCACAATTGCATTATGTTTTATATTGAATATCAATATAATGAGTGCCATCATGTGCCATTCTTCATCGCGCATCGGTGGAAACCATTAATCGATCGTTCGCTGATCGGAACAAAAGGTGGCGGCGGCGTGATTATCCACTGTTTCGTGCGCTATCAACACCGGCGTAATATGCGCCTAATATGGATATTACGAACGGCAATAACCGTATCAACGATCGAACTTGCGAGTTTAGTGCACATTAAATCACGTATTAAATCGTGTGCGTATACATACGATGTATCATGGCAAGGAAGGGTGGATGATACGAATGAAGTATCACGTTGTTGGTAACGAAGCACTTAATCCTGCACACGTGAGAGGACATTTCGCAGCGAAGCGTATCGATGACGAGGATTTCTCGGAGGCAATGGCTGGCTGATCGCAGAAGTGTGCCATTTCGTAAACTGCACTTGCATGTATCGTAAATTAGCGTGAGAGAAAATAAATAACGAATAGGGGAAATATGCAATAAAGATGGTCAATAATAAAAAAATGTAAAGTAAAATATACGTACTCAATTTGTATTTTCAATTTTTTAAAGTTAAAGTAAAGTATCTCTTTATCGAAACTAAGAGTTTAGTTTTTCTTCTTATATAAAAATATATTTTTAATACTTTTGTTATAAACTAATATTGTATACAGATTTAGTTTAGTATTTAATTTTTTATTTAATTACGAATAAAAGATATAAATTATTAAAATATAACGGAAGAATTTATTTGCAGAAAAATAACATCCCTTATAGCACAAGATTATATATAAGTGTGATATCACGGCGAAGCATCATGGTAACATGCGAACAGTTAGCTTTGTGATGTTTTAATTACTATAGGATATATATTGTAAAATAATGTAACTGCATATAAATTATTGTTCTTACTATACAAAATAATTATAAATTTATTAATATAAATTACACCTAGAAAAAAGTTATGTTTAAATTGATGAAACCGTTTCTTTAACTTGAATTTTTAAAAGTGAAAATACCTTTGAGGAAAATAAAAATTTATTTGATTTTAAAAATTGACGTTAGCTTTTTTAAAGTAAATAAATTATTTGTTAAAATTATTTGTTTAATTTAAACAAATAATTTTTTAATTCAAGGAAAATACTGACAGAAAAAATTTAATTGTTCTAATTTTTAAAATATATTTTTTTCATTTAAAAAAGATTTGCGTTGTACGACTAATCTATTTCTTTAATTCTAATAATATAAACAACCGAGAAATTTCTTCAAATCAAAGAAATTTTTTTTTAATTATATAGCAACGCACAAATTTCTTTGATTCAAACAAATATTTTTTTTAATTGAAAAAATTTTTATCTCAGTGTGGTTTCTCAATATATGAGAACGTAATGATAAATACACATAAAATTCGGTTATTTATGTTATGGAAATTAAACGTAAAATTTGAAGAAAGTTCTTTGTAATGTCTTAAAGAAAAAGAGAAACAAACAGAAACAGAGGTACAGATAAGGATAGACGGAGATAGGTAGAGAGGAAGAAGGCGAAATGGAGAGAAAGAGAGAGAGAATTGCACGACAAGTCGTTGGAGCTTAAGAAACTGCCATGATTCCTTGTTCAACAAGACGTACTGTTCTCAGTCTAATTAAAAGATAACACTAGAAACTGTTTACATGCACCACTGCGTTCCTCTTTTGTTTATTAATTATTTTACTAAGCAAACTGCTCAGAAAATTAATGACGTAAAGTATTCATGAAAAATAAATATCTTTGGATAAATTAGAAATGGAATTAATTGGAAAATTGGATATTTATTTTCAATATTTTATTTTTACACACATTACTTTATAGGAGAGACTTTTAAAATATTTACACTATTGAAATTAATGGTCTAATAATTAATAATCATTATTAATACTCAACTTTTATATTGTTGAATAGATGTTTCTTTCATTACATATATATTTTTTACAGGGACATATATATGTACATTAGATTATTTTTGGATTATTTTTTATTCTTTATCTTTTTAAGCAGTTGTAAATTCTTCGATAGCTACTTCTATTTACAGTTTTTTTAATTAATGAAAAACATGATTATAATTGTAAAGTTGATATTAAAGTTCATAAAAGATGAAGCTGATTCTGAATAACAATTAATCAGCAATTGCTAATAATAACGTGAAAAATAAAAAAGGGTACTAATGCATCACGTAGAATTGAACGTACCGCGAATATCGAGAACTAATCTTCCGATTTCGAGTACCTAAATCCGTTCCCTAAATTAGCTGGTCTGATACTCGTTACGGCTTCGTTAGTGCGACCTTTTACCTCGCGCTCTAAACTTCGATCGAGTTATTAACGGGGGTAGGGATGTACCAAGCGGCAGGGAAACCTGTAATCACTTTCGTGGCAGACTTTAAGCTTTCAGACACGATCGCCTGTTATCCCGTCAATTTAACCCGTCTCGCAACGTGATTTGGGACGTTTCGCGGAGAGATCGTCTGCTCTTTTTTTCTCCGCTTCTGGATAATATCCGACTAACAATAAGAAACATGAAAAAAGATCATTGTGAAATATGTATTATGCCCATCACGAGCAAATGATTCTTCATTCCGAGTTTAATTTTAAAGATTTTAAATGTCTCATAAGATATGAATAATAATCAACATCGCGAGTAATGTCAATCGCGTCCTTGAGTTCTATTGTATATCGTGTGTATGATATATGAAAAGACGGAAGCCAATTTTGCTGAGGATGTAACTAAAAATTTAGTTATAGATACAGACTTAAAAATAATTGTTGGATCGTTAAATAACGTCTAAATAATATTTAAATTAGTGAGATGCTCAAGTTAGTTACTAGATTGTCAAAGCTTTTAACACTGCTCATCATGATTGAGCAACCTTTATAATTATTTTAATTATTAAAATTATTTTCAGATATATATTTAGCCAAATTTTTGAATACTTTAGCAAAATCATTATTTTCTGTTCACAATTAATTTTTACTAGCATTTATATTATTAACAAATATGAAAATTAAGGAATAATGAATATATGAAATTGAAAAATATTAAAGTTGTCCTTAAAAAAAAAATAAAATAACATGTTATGCCGTAAGTAAGCTATGTCGGCGTTTTATTAATTACAACGTAACATTTATTTCTTCTTGTATAGATACTTTCAAACTGGTTTCTTCACATACTAGTTGAAATTTAATTGATGGTTTATTTCTTCTATGTAATGTAAGTATTGAGCAATTGAATAAGCTATCGAAATCTATCGCAGTAGTTTCGCCAGCATCCGTCAGGCAGACGTGTTCTCGCGATAATACAGCAACCATGGACGAGGTAGCTGGCGCGAAGAATTACGACCAGTAATCCAGATTAATCCGGGGCAATTCTTTTTATCGGCAACAACATTTCTTCTCGGCCAACTGCACCGCTACGCGACGGCGTAGCTGCGCTCGCCGGTGCATTCGCTGCAGCTTAGGCGAGATATATGGAGCCACATGTGGATGGTTCACGTACCGCCGTATACTATAGTAAGCGAATCGGCGCGCGAACCGGACCGAGATAATATAATATGCAGCCCGACACGCGGTTTGCCCACCGAGATGCGGTGTGTTCGAGTGTGAGTACGATCAGCAATAGATCTGTCGAGACTGTACGAATTTCGGTCTGGAATACGAATCAAGATGGCCACTGCTACGCCAACTAGCTAAACCAATGTTACGGCATGCGATTTAGGTGGTTTTATATCTAATAAAAATGCACAAAAATTTTATTACAAAATATATTGCAGAAGTGCAAAGACTCCCTTCCTCTCTATTTTATATTAAGATAAAAATATGTTTATGTTACAAATACGTTTACTGTGTATAAATAATAAATAGAATTTACAGTAAAATTTTCATTGTCGCATTGTAATTAGAATTATTAAAGGTAATTGTAAGGTGGCTTATTAAATACGTTCTTTGAAAGGAATGTATCAATCATCTGAGACACGCATCATGAAAAAGAGAAATTAAGGTTGAAGAAAGTAGTTTGTTTATTTTTTCCTCCAAATCTTGTTTGACTTTAACCTTGATTGCATTGCATTATTGAATCCGGAACTACCGTTCTGAAACCACGCAAAAAAGAACGTGAAAGTGTAACAAAGAATGCGGATGCCTGCTACGAAACATCCAATATTCTCATCATAGAAATTTGACATCGTAAAAGTGGATAATTGCCACGAAGGAAGCCTCAAAGAAAGCAGCTGCACATTTAACCAGCCATCAGGAAGATCTTCATTGAAGCGTTCTAGATGGGTATACGTACTTTCTCTTTTAAAAGTAATATTTGAAACATTCTTGATAAACGAACTTACAATATATATATTAATATCCAAAAATTCATAATAATAATAAATAAAAAAGCTCTGATAAATAATTATAAAATCAATGATAACAATAAAAAAAAATTTACTTTTATTTAATTTAATAATTGTAATAACTTTTAACAAAAATTGCTATATTAATTGTTTCGTTGGAGCCTTTACAACGAGAAGAAAGAAAATTTTTTCCCTTCTCACTTTCTCAAGCAGAAAGTTTAGTTGTAAAACGACACACGACCGAAGAGAGACGTTTCTTGCGCCAATTCCCAAGATGTCACATTTTTAATTAAACAACGTCGTCGAGTGACAGTCGAGCGTGATAACGAGCCCGCTCGATCCACCGTTTCCACTTTCGTCTTCCTCGATTCATCAGGAATTCCGATCCCACCGGAAGCTCAAAGTTTCCTCACAGATAGCATCGCGAGAGTTACGGCCCAACCTGCAGTGGAAGGGTCGTCGTCATCGTCAACACGTCCGGACCATCTAACCAGGGGAAAGACCTCGCGTTGGTGAAGATAACGGAGTGAAGGTGAGGTGTGGTCGTGTTTACCGACTGTAAACCGACTGACTTCCGGCACTTCCGGATAAGCGACCGTGTAAACACTACGATATAAGCGGTATTACGTTGGTGAGCGGTATCACCGACGTAACGCGTTTGCAGGTAGACATCGACGAGTTTGCGTTTCGTCCAACGTGCGAAAACGGCGAGAGACGACGAGAAACGGGAATGGAACCAACGTAAATTACAACAAGGTACGAGAAGGCGCAAGACCCCGTGGAATAATACGAGAGAACTTTAGTGCGTCTATTTCACGAGGGATTATTCCTTAAAGATGTTTCTCTACGCTGGAAATGACACTTACATAGTTTCCGATAAAACCATGAGACACGAGTATGATTGTGTAAAAATAGGTACTTGTGGGATGACGAGTAAAGTGAAGTAGGATTAAATAGCCAAGAGATTCTGCGATTTAGTTGTATACTTTTTTGCTATAATTTTCTACTATAAATAAAACAAATAAATAAAACAATTTATTTGGGTTAATTTGGAAATTTACCTAATGCTCATTTTTATTTATGAAACACGCAAGGTCTTTTGATGTTTTAACAATTAATTTTAAAGTTTTCTATTTAAAATTATACAAAGACGTATTAATATTATAATTTTATATATCAATATTTAAATTTTATATAAAATTATAAGCACTTTTAATTAAAAATAAGTTGGAGGAAAGATTGACCATAGGAGTCAGCACTGGGTGTAGGTG